>CABFVX010000128.1:364107-386638 GCA_902151425.1 Timema shepardi | reverse complement strand
TATATATATAAAAGCGAAAGCCGTGACTGACTGACTGACTGACTTACTCATTCACTTAATCACTCATCACTAATTCTCACACTTCCCACGAAGCTAGAGGGCTGAAATTTGGCAAAGGTGTTCCTTATAAGCTAATTAGGAAAAGTAAAGATGTTTCATCCGATGTTTTGTGATTGAGGGGGTAAAATTGGGGTAGCTACCCTAATCAACAATATTACTCTATAAAAATTGTTAATCGTTTAGAGGGTAATAATCCGGTAAGTTTGTTCTAATAATGCCTTATAAAAATATAGTTATTATTTTTAACCCCTTAGATGCTTCTAAGGGGTGTAAAAAAATTAATACAAACAAATAATTAAAATATGTTATTACGTCTTAGTATGCAACTCCAAGAGACGGTAGACGTCTGTAGTTTATATTTTGCTAAATTTTGTGATGTTTGTTTGTGGTGTGTAGTGTCTGTGAGTGAGAGGGCTCAGCCCGGGGTGGTGTTTGGTGGTGGGGAGTGATGGCAGAGGGGGGGAGAGACCTGTCCAGCCACGCTATGTGGATAACGCCCCAGGCGGTAGGCAAGGGGGCCTGCCGAAAATAAAACTCCCCGTGAGAAACGATACATGGTCGCCTCCTCGCGGTGTTTCTCGGGTAGCGCTAAGATCCATGCCATTAAGTTTCAGACAATAGTCCATCATTTTCATCCAATAATAAATAATGAGTGATAACACAATATCCCTTGCGAAGAACGGGGATTCAGCTAGTATACACTATGCATGATACAGTTACTGTGATTGTGCCGTAACATTTATTTTTAAATAGTTTCCCACTCTCCCTCCACAAAAATTTAACTACATTTCCGCTTAGTTCTAGCTATTTCATATTCAACCTAATGGAGTAAATATATACGAGTAGCCCGGATGGGTATTAAGACTTTGGGGTACGTTATATATAAATAAAGTTTAGTTTTCTTTCCCAACCGTGGCTTACCACCCGTTCGAACTATTTGCATTTTAATTACACTCTTGAGGTATGGATGAGTAGTGTAGACTTCAGATAAAATGTACTTGAACTTGTTTAGTGATAGAGAGAGGTTTTTTTTATATAGAAAACACCTTAAGTATCTTGGTTAGATTTTGAAATATTACTTCCACGTCACCAGCAAATCAAACTATATAAGCCTTTCTATTTTGTCCGCATGACCACCAACGTGAGAAATAGTTTAATAAATATGTTTTTAAAACGAACGTTCCGTTACTGAAAATATTGTATTTATACTATCGAAAAGCAGTCAGTCTAAACCCTATAGGACATTTAATATTTGGAGTAGTAATAGTATAATACACTTTTATTGTTATTTGTCGATTCTTTCTCTATGAGGTATGAATACAAATGGCAATGTGTAAATGTTATTAATTTCCATTTCACACACAGCTTAACGTGATGTCAAATAACTATTAAGCCCTCCACACGAAGCGGGAATGAACTTTTAATTCGATTTCCCCACCTCGGTACAACTGTCACAATCCCTGTTCGCTCTGACCAATGCTTATCGACCAAGCCATATTAGCTCCCCTCCACTCACACCTTTTTATTTGGGTGTGGTGTGAATGCTCCTTAGTGTTGCGACTCAGCTCTAACGATCAATCGTTGCAATTGCTTTCGTATTAGTTTGATTTTTTTTAATAGAGTTTTTTTTTATTAATAACAATGATATGATCTAATTTGCCACGCAAGAAAAAAAGATAATTGGATTCTAAACGATTACCATTTGTGTATAGATGTCGATTGGATATTGTTTAGTGAGTAATACAAGGAAATGTTAAATAAAAAGTCGAGAATTTTCGGGTATACAGGGTTTAATGAAGGAGTTAGTGGATTAGGTTTTATAATACATATTTTATAATTACTTTTATCTAAAAACACAATTTATAAATGAGCTTAATCGAGTGCATTACCTTAGATCTTACCTTCAAACCTGGAGTGTTATTTTAACTGGCTGAAAGTATAAATACCCACAACGATGAGCCGGCTAGTGAGGGAATACTTGGGGATAATTAATACAATTAGTTGATAAACTCATTTATTATTTGATTAATCGCATTATTCATACAATACAAATCATATAGGAAACTATTAATATAGACTAACATCTTTTTTACTCCCATTACTGTTACCAGCTTGTGGGCTGTGTCAGGTTTTTATTCAAGCCATATATATATCCCACTACCTGCTTGCTGGCCTGTCGTTGCTTCATATGCCTTATATTCTATCTTATGACTAGGAAAGGCACAAAAACCAGTCTCCGGCCGTTCATTTATCAATGTGAAATGGTTATCCATATTTTGATCATTGATAAATGTTCGGCCATGCCGGTAATCGAACCCGGGACCCTTAGCACAGTAGACAGGTACGCTGCTGACTGAGCTAAGGTGTTGGACCAACATATGCCAACTAAAATCATTAAAATTGTAAATATGTTTCTGTGAAATATTCTAAGTTATTTCGAGTAAATGTAACTTATTTTATTATTCCAGATTTTGCATGAAGGTTCCTTTTAGACCCTGGGCAAGAGATAATGCGGGGTTTTGTGAAATTCTACTTCTAAAGCATAAAAACTGGAGTTTGAAAAATACATTTTTTTAAAGGGTTTTCAAATTTCATCCTATATAGAAATACAAAATTGAAGCCGGGGAAATGTAAGTGTTTAAAATGTATACAATTAAAGTAGAATGCGTATGCGTATAAGGTAGTAAAGTGCGGTTATAAAAAAAACTAATATAGAACATTATTTTCGATGTGGTTAAGTTAAAATTTGATAGGCAGTTAAAAAAATTTGATAAGATAAGTATTAGAAATTTCAAATTAGGAATGTTGAAATTGCATTGGAGTTAGGGTGGTCTGGCGGTCTGGAGGTAAGGTGCCAGACTTGTGTTGGGAGTCCGGGGTTCAATCCTCGGTCCCAGCACAGATTTATCTGATTGCCAAACCCTTCCTTCACCTCTGACAAGATGAGTATTAATCACAACTTGTGAATGTGTGGAATTTCAGGCCTCCACCGTGGTTCGGATCCCTTATTAAACTGTAGGTCCCATATTTCATCTCACAATCACCCTACCATTACACATTAGCGTAAGTGCGTATAACCCGAACAGGTAGTAAGACGTGGTGCTGATGATGATGATTATGATAATAATAATAATAATAATAGGGGGTAGGGTAGTACATTGATATATTTACAAAATAATTTAACAACTTATATCTTTGTAAAGGCAAAATAAGAATGTCTAAGAATAAACAAATACAAATCTAAAGATTATCTTAAAGTATATATATCCAGCAATAAATTAGCTTTTTTCTAAGAGCGAAATCACAAGTAAAATCAATAAATTATGAAAACATAGGTTTGGGACCAAGACTTTCTTTGGGAAATTAAAATACACAATATTTAATATGTTTATGCAATAAAAGAATATATTATTTCACGTATGATCTTTGTCGAAATGTGATGCTCGTTTTTCCAACATATTTATGTAACAATGTATCGTGTAACTTATACTCTGGTCATGCTTGAGTAAAAATTGAGTTGTCAATGAATTGCGTTTTTTCGCAATCAGTTTGTGGAATAGGTAATTTATAAGATTTGTATTTATAAGGTATTTATAACATTTGTTTTATTTATTAATGGCCATAATTGGTTTGTAAATGCCAGAGTTACCTCCGTATTGTACATGGACGAATTATCGAAATCATGACAGCCGGATGTTGAAGGTCCTAATTTTATCTATTTTGATTCAGGCTTCCCGTGCTAAGAACGGGTCAAGATGCTAGTCATTTTTATATGATTGTAAATATTGAGTTTTTTCATTAAAAAAAATTCCTTCTAGCAGTTACTCTCAGATCCCCTAAAATGTTTGTTTTGTTTTAGTTTTATTCCCACCCCTCAACTCCCAGTAATTTGTGCAAATAGATTATTGGATCATAATTGTTTTTCGGGTGAAGAAGGTGGAAGGGGTGGATTAACTTAATATAAAACTACTAGGTTAGTTCTCCTCTCTATTAGCGAAGTTAATTGTGACCTGATTGTGCACACCCCTGCCAGGTGCACGGCGAGCATTGCTGATAAATGCTACCAACAGCCAACAAATATCCCTAAACGTGCAGTGTAAAGCTATTAGCAAGCAAATTGCTCCGTTCCAGGGTAGGAGGTGAAGTAATGAAAAGCACGATAGAAAGACAACGCCAAGGGCATGCTGCGCGCGCAGACAAGAATCTATTAACGCCTCATCGCGCCGCGCGCTCATTATTTTGTAAACATTTTATATATCGTGCGAATATACTCGTTTCATCTTTTACACACACACTTATGATGGCGTTAATGTTGTAATTATCCTCCTTATATGTTCATTTATTTTATAATATAAATAATTCGATGCCTTGGCTCAGACGGTAGCGTGTCAGCCTAATGAGTTAAAGGTCCTAGTTACGATCCCCAGCAAAGTAAATACTTGGTGAAGGTTTGAATTATTCTTTAACAGTGATTAATTAAATATTGGGTGACTAAATGTTGTGTTTATTTTAGATTTAAGTTAGTTTGTAAGTCTTTTATAATATAATATATTTTAAGAAAGTTCGCACTTACAGAAGAAATAATTTATTTCTATTCATTGAAATTATTTATTTTAATATATGATGTGCATTTCGTTTCACTACCCTTCCTTGATATTCACAAATATATACCAATGGGGTAGGGCAGGCTGGGATTTAGAAGAAATGTAACCTACTTTTCTTGTTTAGAAAAAAAATCTCTGGGTGCCTGAGCAGGGTTCGAAACCCAAATTCCCCGTACATAGCTAGATCAGACGAGTTTGACGACTTAGCCCATGTGTCAACCGATATGAAATAGTATTTGTTAAATAGTGTAAATTTATTGTATTCTCAACATTGGAGAACACACATAAACAAGATGTTATGTTTATATTAAAATAGAGTATAACCCGAACGGGTAGTAAGACGCGGTGCTAAATATTATTATATTAAAATGTTCTATTTTTTGATAGATCATTTCTGTATTTTATTACTAAATATTATTGATGTTTCGCCACATAATGTACTTAAATATTTTTTCTTGCTTCACTTATTTAAAATATATAGGCCTTCTTTTCATCTTAGTAAATTAAATGGGTGCCAACATTATTTCAAACTCAAATGGCAATGTTTACTTCTGATTGAGAGGTTGAATAAAAACTGGGTAACTGAGAGTGGTTCTTCGTCAAGTTTCTCACTCTCACTCTACACAGATTTGGGTATACTTCATCTTCAGTCAACCTTCTTCAACTCTAACCCACTGTGTAATTAACTGCGTCCAGCCAAATGGGGCATAAGACGAGGATTGAAAAGAGTAAATTTCAAACAAACTATTTATATTATATTTGGAAGAAGGTATAGGAAAGATATATAGAAACATATAAAAAGGACGAACACAACTCTTAAGAGGCAAACATTACCTCTTTGTCTAATGGCAGCAATGTAAGGTGTGAACTGTTTTCTTCTTTTCATTGTACAAGCCATATTGTGTTCGTTATCTTTTATATGTTATAAATCCACCTTGCCTGAACCTTCTTCAAAATATAATACCATTACCTCATAGAGCGAAAAGAAGTTTTCCTTATAGAGAAAAAACTAATTAGTTAGATATAAAAAAATAGTATACCCACTTCAGTGGAGGCTAAGTCTAAGACGTCACACTCGCAATAGAATAGATTGCCAATGACAGGGATATAAGGGTTTGAAACCCGGTTGGGTGTAGTAAGGGTAGTTTTTCCTAAATGGGTTCCATTTTATCTCCAGTAAAATGCGGGTACACTTCCTCTAAATTAAACCATCATTGCGGCTAAACCATAAAATTAATTAATAATACATAAGTATATAAACCAAAAGTAGTAGTAAGATGCGGTGCTAAAAAAAATTATAAAGATATTAATTTAAATTGCTTCATTTTAAAATTTTACATTTTAGTTTTGATGTATATACAATCTTAAATTCTACCCTACACTACTTAAATTATATATGAAAATAAAATTACACTAAAATAATGTTTTATTATTTTCGGAGTGCAAGTTTTATCCTAAATTAACCACGGTGCACATAAATAGCGGAACAACTCATCCGAGGTTGGTAATACCCTTACAAGAACTGCGGGGTAAAAATCAAATTTATAGTTACTTTGTTCACGAATGTATACTTTAAAGGATTTTATTTTCTATCGGGCCTAACACTAAAATTATTCAGCGTGTTGTACTAAGGCTGGACTTAGATTCATGCATAGCGTATATCTAATAACTTACAGGGCATAATTTACAGGGCACAATTCGTGTCAATAAAACAAAACCATTCACAATGAAACGTTCTGATTAAGGCCTGACTTTAAACAACTGTTTTTTATTCCTAAAAAGAGGCATAATCTCTGTAATCTAGTAATGTCTCTAAGAAAACTTATTTAAGGGTTTACTCAAAAAACAACGATCATTAAATTGTACATTTTAAAATATAAAAGCAACCTAATATAATTAGTGCTTGTACTGTTCAAACAAATTTTGTTCTTTCTTTGGTTCTGATTTTACTATTTGTATGATATATTTTCAATAACAAAGTTAAAGATGTAATACTTTCCGTTTATTTTCAAACATATCTAAAATCATAGTCATTGAGGCTAAAACAGAGAAAATTTGTTAGTAACAAACAAGCACTACGTCTGCTGTATATACTGGTGATTTAATTGGCTCGAGCCATTCTTCGCATTTTCATTGGTTGATACGTCTCAAGTCCATACATAATGCGTGAAAAGTTAAATCGACTCTATGAATCGCGCACTGTCACAATGTTTCGGTAGTGAACTTTATCATCGAGAGTAATGTGTTTCACGTTGTGTATTAAGTGCTCTGCACTATTCGTTATGTTTTACACACGAATATAAAGTCCAGCCTCACCCTCTACAGGGTGTGTTGATTTATTTAGGAAGTAACAGGGGTGTGACTAGTAGACTTCGAAACAATACAAAAAGATGTTTATAAACATATTATGTTCGATGATTCCCGAGATCAGTTTCTCCAAGATTCTGCTGGAATTCTTAATATACCTACTTGGTAAACCCCTGTTTCACCTCTTGTAAGTGACGTATCACTCCTGTTACACATACAGGACTGCAGCTACACTGACGGGGGTGTATAAAATAGGCCAATTAACAATTCCGGTAGAATCTTGGATGGACTTATATCGGGAACTATCTAACATAGGGCATGTGTTCATAAGGAATTTTTGTTTTATTTTGATGTTTACTAGCCACATTCCAGTTACTTCCCATATAAATCGATACACCCTGTATAAGGCTTGTAAACTATATTGTTCCAGGTAGACCTTTGTTTCTAGAGGTGGAACATTGTTAACTTTGTATATGGAAATGAAACATAACAATCAAAATCGAATGCGATACTAGAAAGAGTATGCGCAAAAACAGCATTACACTGTTAAGTGAAGTGCAACAACCTTTAAAATTTTAAATAAGTGCCCCAACATTACATTGGGTTTAGTATTTCTTGAACCAGATGCTATGAACATGTGGTGTTGGGCTGTGATCCAATTCTGGGATTTATCTTCAATTCAAATCAAATCCAGGCTTGTGAATACTTATTCTTAGACAGGGTTGTACAAAATAATAAAATGGAGTGTTGAACATAGTCACTTTGTTAAAAAAAAAATATATTATTTTAGATATCTTGAATGGATTAAATAGAACACATATGCAACCAAATTCATTTATATAAATTTTAGTCTGTCGAATACTTTTTTTTTTATTATTGTACCGCGATTATTGTTAGGAAATGTATCCACATTTGCGTTTGGGTGAATTGGGAAACCATTTAGTAAAACCCACACTTAATATATCCAGCCGGGACTTGAACTTCGACCTCCCCATCCCCTGCAGACTAAACAAGCATGACGTTTATTTCACGTACCCGCCCGTTGTGGGGAAATTTTATGTGTGTTGTACGTGTGGGTAGAGATGTATTAATGAGCAGGCACTACCATTAGTTTTCAACTCCTGTTTACAACAATGTTTAAATAGCAGTGACAAACTGTGTTAGCTTGGGTAGTGGTTTGTTACTTTTGTTTAAATTTGCACGCTTTTTTTCTTCATTTTAAAGTTAAGCTATAGTCCAATTTCCTAGAATCCACCTTATTTGACAGTTAGAAAAACTACTAGATCTACTTTCACGTATTCATACTTCAAATCATTTTATCAGAAGCTATCACTTTAAATAAATATAGATCTTAAATTCCTATAAAATTACAATAATAGTTTAGTTCAAATGTTCGGTACTTCATTTGTTTGTTTGTGTTATGCAGACAAATTCCTCGGTACATTTTTATTTTCCGCATCTTGCAAATTTTTAAAACATCGTAGTTTCTTGTTACTCTTTATTTTGTGTATCCAATAAACTACCTATTGCAAGTATTTGTTACCTAATGAGCCCTAAATTATTTGGTTTCATTTTAACCATCAATTTGTTTTCAAACAACCAATATTCATTTTCTGTGTTTTGCTAGAGTTGTTATGTTAAGTTACTAAAGTTAAGTTGATAATGATCTCAACTTAAGTTAGTTTGGGCTAAGTTTGATTTTAACTATTTTTACTTACCCGAGATTTTGTTAGGCAAGTTTACCAAACATTAGTCCTACTTTGTGTGCGTGATTTTTTTTTTTCTCTTTGAACCAAAACTAAACAAACCCAACCAGATTTCGAAGACTCTACTATTTAAGCGTCGTAAAAGGTTTGAAAGACGTGTATGTGTAAAGGAGAACCTAACAATTATTTTGTAACTCGGATAGTTTTTCACTCAACCAAGACACGAGAGAGAGAAAGAGAATTGTGGAATGCAATTTGTTGCAGATGTGCAAACAAACCTGCGAATGGCAATTTCTCAACACGTGAGTCAGACTCTCGATCTCTTTCACGACTGTATAGCGGGTATGTTTTCTTTCGTTTGGATAGCATAAGCAAGAAAATGAGGATATTTTATCTTTGCTTCCTCCTACCCGCACCTGTGATCACGTGGTCTAAGACGTGATTATCTCAATATATTGGTTTGCCGATTGCGAGGAGGCTGATGTTTAAATCACGGCTGGCTGCAATGAATGTGATTTTCCCCGTATTATTTATCACGGTGGTTTTCCCTCTTTCCTCCACACGCTAATGGGGGTGAATCTCCCTCAATTCACCCTCTCAATTCCAACCCTGTAGTTTGAGCCGTTAATGACCTCAGTGTTGGATGTATTATTATTATTATTATTATTATTATTATTATTATTAGCACCGCGTCTTACTACCCGTTCGGGTTATACGCACTTAAGATAATGTGTAATGGTAGGGTAAAGTTGAGATGAAATGGAGGACCTACAGTTTAACGTGGAATCCGAACCACGGTGGAGGCCTGGCATTCCCCACATTCACAAGATGTCTTGTCAG
Organism: Timema shepardi; assembly: GCA_902151425.1. Classification (NCBI taxonomy): domain Eukaryota; kingdom Metazoa; phylum Arthropoda; class Insecta; order Phasmatodea; family Timematidae; genus Timema; species Timema shepardi. The sequence goes on along the minus strand of CABFVX010000128.1, from coordinate 377,121 downwards.
AGGTGAAGGAAGGGTATGGTAATCAGATAAATCTTTGCCGCGACCAAGGATTGAACCCCGGCCGCCAGCACAGAAGTCTGACACCTTACCCCTAGACCGCCAGGTCACCGAATGGATGTAATAATTGGGAACAAAAGGCCCATATACTTGCTGCTTCCTAAATGTTGCTGTTCTATGCACTTACTTATATTGCCTACACATAATTATTTACTTAAGCTACGCTATATGTATGGATATTTATTAATTTACTTCTTAAGTCAACAACCCGGAAGTTGAAATGATGTGATTTCTATCCATCCGGCGCTGGGCACGTACTTAGCTCTTCGGCTGGTTAGTTCTACCTGCACCATCTGGTATAAGTGGCATGTTCTAGGGAAGTTCAGAAAGGGTGATAGTTCTCCATTGCCTTACACAATGAATTTATACTAGCGAGCGCTAAATAGCCTACTAATTTTGCCAGAAGGGTATTTTCACATAACTTCCAGGGTTATTTTTACATGCCACACTCGACATGGGACCGATGGCTTTACTCCGAAAGAAGTTGTGCTACGGGTTTTTACCGTTCAAGAAAAATTCCACATTACCTCAGTTGAGTAAGAACCTTCGTACATCGGCTTCTGAGGCAAGCACACTACCCCAAGACCTCCAAGCTCTCTCTCTCTCTCTCTCTCTCTCTCCATATATATATATATATATATATATATTTCAAAAATAACCAATATGTGGATTGGAAACAAATATATAATATGATGGATCAAATAGCAAAGTTATAATTGTTAATTATGGTTATAGCCGTATCTAGATGTCATGCTGTTGGAATTTAAAAATGACACCTGTAAATGTGAATCGAACCTGAGACCTTTGGCTTGGTACGCCAACCACTGGCCACTGAGCTATCCAGTTGTCTTGATTTTTAAAGAACAAAATATATAAGACTTTTATTTTTGCTCCGCGTCTTAAAACCCATTAGAGCTATGCGCTTTTAATCACGCTAGTGTATACTTTAAAGGAAATTACCCACATTTTATTTATAATAAAAGTGGGAAACCATTTCGGAAAAAAAAACTCAATATGGCCATCTGGGATTCAATTCAAGAGGGGTCTGAGTTACTCGGTGGAGGTCGAGTCGGACCGACGTCTCTACCTCTACACCACCGGCAAACCAAACTATTTGGAACTGACATTTAATGCGAGTAAAAGAAAAATCACTAAACACTGTTCTTAAATTGAAAGTATATGTTCAAATGAAACCATGCAGATCTACATTAAATAAACATCGTGGAGCTAGTCTTTGGTTTTCCTTCGTCTATATAGAATCGATGTAATGGTCCACGAATAAATATCTCGTAACCGTATACATAACAATAAACAGGTATGATTCTGTTATTCCGAAACATTTCGTTGCGACGGTTAATAAATAGAGTGCAATGGAAATAAGTGCCGCCAATCTTCACGTAAGCTCGCCTCTCATCAATATCACAACACTCTGTTTTTCATAGGCGGACGTATTCAGCTGACAAACCTTACTATTCACAGCGTCTCACTACCCGCTTGGAGATATATATGTCTTATTATATGATTTACTAATGTATGTGTCTTTTTACACCCTCCAGAAGCCCCTAGATGAAATAGAAATGCGAAATTTACATATTAGTACAGACTACGAGAAAGAACCTTACGGAGCCGGATTTTTTTATTTTGTATTTTTGTTTCATTATTTTAAATATTTTTTTTAAATAGAATTAATTTAGTTCATTCTCACTTTATCCACTCTTACGTAATAACTGACAGAAAAATATTTATTTATTTTACAAACAAAGCTCAACCTTTCATGCGCCTAACAATTGAAGGCTAGGTTTTGTTAAGTTGGTTAATATGATAACCTATCGTAGACAGTCCTAAAAACTATTATTAAATAGGTGACCTGGTGGTCTAGGGGTAAGGTGTCAGACTTCTATGCTGGTGGCTGGGGTTCAATCCTCGGTCCCGGCACAGATTTATCTGATTACCAAACCCTTCCTTCACCTCTGACAAGACATCTTGTGAATGTGAAGAATGCCAAGCCTCCACCGTGGTTCGGATTCCACGTTAAACTGTAGGTCCTCCATTTCATCTCACAATCACCCTACCATTACACATTAGCGTAAGTGCGTATAACCCGAACGGGTAGTAAGACGCGGTGCTAATAATAATAATAATATTAAATAAAATAATATGAATTACGATAATGTTACAGGCATGAGGAAAGTAGAGTTTAGAGGGGGGAATACCCGTATTTGCGTAAAGGGAGAGCAGGAAACCATTTAGGTAAAACCACCCTCAGTAGACCCAACCAGTGTTCAAACACCGGTCTCCCTATATTCGTCAATCCGGCCTATTGCTGGAATGTTACCATCGAACCGGGTCTAGTCAAATTTCTACAACAACGATCGCTTTTTCTGCTGACACCACCATCACATATAAATTAAATAAATACATTGCAATTATGTTGCGGTTAGCACTATGTCACCTATAAATAAAAACATATTTAGCGAGCGGTAATATGTGTGTTTTGTAGGCTATAACATACGTGTATAGTCATCAATAAAAACTAAACAAATACATCTTGACAAATCAGCTTATTTTTTTAAGTTTCTTAGATGGTAGTTGTAGACTTGGTATGTGTATTTTAACATACGTGTCAGCATATCGGCTATCCTTTAATTTAGGTTACAACACCTTAAACGTTCGGTCATAAACAAATGTATTACTTCATTACTTCTTCTTAACTCAACAAACCGAAGGCGGGTTTGATGTGATGTCTATCCATCCAGGGCCGGCATGCGCTTAGCCCTTTCACTGGTTAGTGTTGCCTGCACCATCTGGTAGAAATACCATGTACTAGAAAAGTTCAGAAAGTGTAGTGATTCTCCGTTGTCTTCCACACCGACTTTCTATGAGCGAGCGCAAACGAGCCTACCAATTTTTTCCAGGAAAGGTATTTTCACCTACCTACCATGGCTCGATTACATGCCACAATAGGCATGGCTTTACTTTCCCTTCGAAGGAAGGTGTGCTTCAGTTCTTTAAAGCTCAAGTACAATCCATCGACCTCGGTTGGATTTGAACCCACGTACATCGGGTCCTGAGGCGAGCACTTTACCCCAAGACCATCGAGATCGACTTCTACACAACAACCCACTTCTGTGGCGCAGTTAGTTAACGCACTAGTTTCGTGTTGAGCTAGACAACCGAGGACGGGGATCTCGAGGTTCAAATCTCGGTTGTGTGAACTGGGGATGGTTTGTCCTAAATGGTTTTCCATTTTTCCTCCACGAAAATGCGGGTTCACTTCCTCTAAATTCAACCTTCCCAATTCTTAACCCATTAGCGTAATTAGTACTAAAGTGTATAACTCAAACGGGCAGTAAGACATGGTGCTAACTAAATAAAAAAATCTACAGTACATGCATTGCGAATCATCCTCAGGTATTACCGAGGGTCAAACGCAATTTTCTTTCAATATTAAGCCTATTGTAGGATTCTGGTAGGAAGAATTTTAGGAATCACAAACTTACCGATATTATTTTACTATATAAAGGAGTTCAAAAAATATATACATACATCAACGTGTCACTCTAATAAAGAATGTATACATTTTTACGGGCCCCTCTGTATTATTAATAGATTTTTTTAGCATAGCATTTTACAATCTGTTCAGGATATATGCATATGTTATAATTACGCTAATGAGTTGGAGATAAGGAAGGTTGCGTTTAGAGGAGGTATACCTGAATTTTCGTGGAGGGAGAGTGGAAAACCAATTTGAAAAAATCACCCTCAGTACACCCGACCGGGATTTGAACTCCAATCTCCTTGTCATCAGAAGTTTAATCTATGTACAATAGAGTGATGTATTGGACCATGTGTTCACCGAAAGAATTATATTATTAAAATGATTTTGTATTGTTTTATATGATCAATCAAATGTGAAATTTGCGGATAAGATGATTTGACGTTGTTTTATTAACGTTTATAACTGTTACAAAAAATGTATCTCTAACCAAATAGGAATGTAGGTCTTTATCTACTAAGCTATTCAGATGAGAGATACGGTCTCTTTCGACTGGTACCAGGTTAGAATTAATCCACAACTGAAACAAATGATTCTTCCAGGTTCTTCAACCGTTTATTCAAATAGGTTTCCCTATAACCTATGGAGCTGGACTGTCCCATCCATATAAGTGCCATACGTGCTGTAGTTTATACTTAGTATCAACTCATCCATTGAAATATTGAATTCGTAATACAACGGCACCATATCATGGACTATAGGGTTTACTGTAGATGTTAAGATGAAAATATCTTGAGTGGAGCTTTACAAACGATTTAATTAGTTGGTACATAAAAATATGATTTATTAAATTATAAATATTATTATAAAATGTGTAAAAAGTAAACGTGCAAATTCGTAGTTTTTTTCAAAATAATAATAATAATATTTAGCACCGCGTCTTACTACCCGTTCGGGTTATACGCTTTTAGTACTAATTACTCTAATGGATTAGGAATTGGGAAGGTAGAAATAGAGGAAGTGAACCCGCATTTACGTGGAAGGAGAGTGGAAAATCATTTAGGAAAAACCACTCCCAGTTCACCCGACCGAGATTCGAACCTCGATCTCCCCGTCCTCAGCAGTCGAGCAGATCAACACGACTAACGCGTTAGCCCACTACGCCACCGAGGCGGGGTTTTTTTTCAAAGATCCATAAAATTGTATATTATTTAAGTTTTTTTTAAAATTACGATACTATGGCTTATTTATTACTTCATGAAAATGAAAACAAAATTATGCGGCGTATTAAATTGTATTTATAAACAAACCTGTTTGGTTCGCTTTCGTGAGCAACTAGCAGAACCGACAGAGTCGATCCCGTGGTTTGTGGAAATGTCAGTGTACTACCTCTTATTTAATAGGCTCCTCTTTTCCACTTCAGAGCTAACCGTCAATAGCCTTGAGTCTCGTCCCCATTGGTTAAGTAGTGAGACGGATAGACTTTAGGGCACTGGTATGATCTCATCAGTGACCTAAAATCCTCAGTTCAGTCAGTAGCGTATCTGTCTACTGAACTAAAGTCCAGGGTTCGATTCCCGGCGTGGCTGAAAAATTTACCATTGGTGAAATGTGGGCTTACCCTTTCACAGTGATGAATTAACGGTCGGGGACTGGATGTTGTGCCTGTCCTAGTTTAAGGCTAGATTATAAGACACGTGCAGCTACAATAGGCCTAGCCACCCGATAGCTGAAAAATATATAACTTGAATAAAAAACTGGCCCATGCCACAGGCTGGAAACTGTAATGGATGTAAAAAATAACCTAAAAGCCTTACATATTTTCATGTTGATTCCTTTTTAAAGTTTTTAAATTCCCTTATACATCCAGGCTTTATATATATTTTTTAATACATTTTTCCAGTAGCTATATGCAAGGTAATAAATTTAAAATCTCATTTTCAGAGTTTTCTATTAAATTCTTGATACACTAATTAATTAATTAAATGTGTTGGTGTTATTTGTAAAATCACATGAATTGGAGGTAAAAAATTTAGTTTAAACTTAGTATTTTTGTTGTATTTCAAAATTGATTACATAACTATCTGTAAGTTCGAGTGTTTTTCAAAAAATAACTCGAATTTTCACTGGTTTTTTCGTGATTCCGGTTTTACAAATGCGTATCAACCCGGTTTTTTCACATTTAGTTATAAAGTAAAGATAGAGTCGCTTTTGGTGATATTGTTGGATGTATAGTCGTAGGGGAGCTGTCTTAGATTAAGTTAGTATTAATAGCCCTGTGTTTAGAAAGAATAAGTCAAACGTGTGAGATGAAATGGAAGACCTACAGTTTAACGTGGAATCCGAACCACGGTGGAGGCCTAGCATTCCCCACATTCACAATATGTCTTGTCAGAGGTGAAGGAAAAGTTTGGTAATCAGATAAATCTGTGCACACAACTGCCAAACTAAATTAACTCCAAAAATGGATGAACAATTAGGTCCTTTACCATTAACTCATAAATGTGAATAATAATAATAATCCACTTTAATGGTGAAGTTAAGGCTACCACCTTTTATTACACTTAACCAATACAATCAAAATGAAGTTTAACAAAATAATATATATCATAGTCTGAAAATTTAAAAATTATATCTGGACACGGGAATCGAACCCGGAACCTTTGGCTTAGCTCAGCGTGCTAATCCAAAGGTCCCGGGTTCGATTCCCATGTCTAGATGACCTTTTTCAATTTTCAGAATATGATATCTAGATGGAGTAATCCCCACTAAAATGCATAAATAATACCTTTGGCTATTTGATTTCTAAAATTATATATATATATATATATATATATATAAATACACCAAAAATATAATGAATAAAATACACATTGCGTACATAATATGAGAGTCAGAGGTCAATTGAACACAAACATAAATAATTCACGGAAACACACACACAAGAAGGTGTGATTACGTCTCACACTCCTCAATCTCACGAATGAGCCTCCATACGCAGCTTATTTGCAACTTTTCGCTTGAAACCATTCAATTCTAATTTATTAACATCGTTTGTTAGGGTATTCCATGAACGAGAAGCTGAAACAGTGAAAGAATTTGAGTAATGATTAGAGTTATTATGAATAGGAATAAAGTTGAGTTTTCTTGTGATCGAGTGTTGAAATTATTATCAGAGTTTAATGAGCGTTTACATGAAGAAAGGTATTGTGGAAGTACACGTTCCAATTTAACTAATAACAATTGTTTTCTACGAAGCTGGGAACCGAACCCGTTACTCTTGTCATAATTACTAGACAAAATACCATCTGAGTTAAGGAGTATGGCGGTATATTACTAATAAGAACATCCTAAAGAATATAAATCAGGGTCAGGGGACATAAATCGTCCTACTACTTGACGAGGTTATAATCTGAAAACTGGCACCAATACAATTCGCAAGGCTGTCTAGTGTGATGATAGGGCAAGGGGCACGCGCAGACTAGACGCCACCAGCGCCGCTATGGCGTAATAGGTCGAGTGCAACGACGCGCGGCGCCGTATTGTGCCGTGGGATAAGGGGCCGTTTCGTGGCAGTACAGGGGCAGAAGAGCTAACCCACCTAGCACGTCTAGTGACGTCATCACTATCGGCATTTGAAAGCGAGTACAATATTTTTATCTTTTTACCAATAAACCTATAAAATAATTGTGAGCGTTTAAACGGGACAAACTATGATATATTATGTGTCGTAAAAAATAGGAACTTTTTTTATTTTCATCGTGAATCGTAATAAGTGAAAAATTAGCAGTAATGTTTGTTTTCTGCACTCACTTTTAAGTCACTGCATTCAATAAAACCTATTTTGTTTAATGAAACGACTGATTTTACTATTCATTTGTTCGTGTCACGTGTTTATTGAACAATTTTTAGTTTGTAACTAACTATAAATGTATGTTGTTTATTTATACATCTTAACTTAGTGCACTGTTATTAATAACCATCCATCAACATAGCCAAAGAGTATGTGGACCAAGGCGTCCTCATAGTCTTGGCTGGTTGGCTGGTGGTTTATCGGGTCATGGCCAAATAGGTTTATAAATTTTCGAATTTCTAAATTATGATAAAATAGGAAAGGGGAAACCTAACTAGCCCTCATCAAAAAGGTTATTTGAAGCATCACTAGTAAAATAGTTGGTAATAATCAGTTTTTGATGTGATTTTCAAAAACTATAACTAATATAGGCTTTTTAAAATCGTTTCTTTTCATCATTTTTTCATAATATACAATTTAAACATATTTATATATTTTAAAATCTGTGGGGGCAACTTATTTAAATTGTTTAAAAATTTGTTGAACCAAAGCTCAGTCAATAGCATGTCTGTCCACTGAACTAAGAGTCCCAAGTTCGATTCCCGGCATGGCCGAAAAACTTATCATTGAGGAAATGTGAATTTACCCTCTCACAGTGATGCATTAACAGCCGGGGACTGGATGTTGTGTATGTCCTAGTCTTAAGTTACATTGTAAGGTGTATGCTACGACAGGCCTAAACAGCCGGCAGTGGAAAATATGACTTGAATAAAAAACTGACCACAGGCCACAGGCTGGAAACAGTAATGTATGTAGAAAAATAAAGTTGTTGAGTAATATTAGTATTTATAGTTAAACATTAGTTATATATTTCTCACCACATCTTATTACCCGTCCGGGCTACTCACATTTAACTACACCAAATGAGAAGGAAAGCGTATGTGCTCGGAATGACATTATAAACAAAAAGTCCTGAAAGTTACAATTAACCAAACCATTATTAATAGTTACTGTTGAAACAATATCCCAGTAATGTGACAGTTTCATCCCCTTTACTATCTAATGGATGTTAATTTATTGTTACTTATTTCCCACGTCTCATTTTATTACCTGTCTAGGCTATAGACATTTTTGAAATTCGAATGGCCCTAGAAGAGCTGTTTGAGATGCTCCGACAAATTTTTGAAAATTGAATGCAACTATAGGTCATTTTGATTTTGATTTAAGTTCGTCTTTCAGCTTCATATTCGATAATGTCAGAGGACCTTTAAATATATCTAAGGGGACATATTTACTCTGGAAGATAGAGGAGTAGGTTAAATAATTCCCAGGGGAGGCGATGCCGCCCGTTTCCCCGTGATTACACCGCACCTGGTGGGTAGTAATTAAGTGATTTTTCTTAATATCAAATTAGCTAAAAGGTGACCTGGCGGTCTAGGGGTAAGGTGTCAGACTTCTATGCTGGCGGCCGGGGTTCAATCCTCGGTCCCGGCACAAATTTATCTGATTACCAAACTCTTCCTTCACCTCTGACAAGACATCTTGTGAATGTGAAGAATGCCAGGCCTCCACCGTGGTTCGGATTCCACGTTAAACTGTAGGTCCTCCATTTCATCTCACAATCACCCTACCATTACGCATTAGCGTAAGTGCGTATAACCCGAACGGGTAGTAATACGCGGTGCTAATAATAATAAATTAGCTAAAAGAGATAAAAGTAGAGTCCTTCTGACTGGTCAAGTTGGGAGTTAAACACTAGATACACTAACGTAGTACCCGAATGGGTGCTGACATGGTCTAAAACTAAAGGCCCTCATACACGCTCAATGATAATATGCGGTGCACATACTTTTGAGCAAACATATTGCCCAAATATGGGTTGGTTTGGAAAGTTTCACAACAGTTTGAACAAACCAACATGTTTGATGTTTATTCTGCAGGGTGGCCCAGTATTGTGAAACAGTCGTCACCATGTGTGAGCTTGTTTTGAGTCCAGTTGCACAACATCTGGTAATTTGTGGTTCATCTTTCATAGAATTCGTTTTGTGATGGCGTCAATATCATCAAATAAAGAAGAAATATTATAACTAGATTTTCTGTAGTTTTGAAAAGTAAATATTGAAATTTACAAGAAGCTAAATCTTAAAAAAAAAAAGCGCTGTCCATGATGAACTTGCAAAGCCATTTTGTACAGCAGAGGTTTTGAGCATTTTAGTTTGATATTGTATGGGCCGCTTAAAACAGGATTGTCAAACTTGTTCAATCAAAAGGTCCACATTGATGATTGAAAATGCTAAGGGGGGCTTATTTCCAATATTCAATATTTTCATCTTCTCAAATATAAATAACTTATTTATAAAAAAGGGGGGAGGGTAAAAGTAAGATAATATGATATAAAATTACTCACAATACTTTATTTTCAGTTCTGATCAAACATTCTTTTGGACGATTATTGATAGGTTTGTAATTTTATTAAATAAAATTTTACAAGGTATAATTTTCTTTCCCTGTATCGTATCATTTCCTGTACTAACAGATTGGGTATTACATATTTTGCTGATTCTTAAGATCTAATTTTAAACCATTTAATTATTTATGTTCTTTCGTTTTTCCTATAAGCAAATCGTACGTCACCTTTGGAATATTATTGTGACGATCACTATTTTACTCTTTGTAAACACTGATTGTTTAATTGGTATAATATATATTCGAGGTTTTTTTTTAGTACCGTGTCTTACTATCCATTTGGATTATAGACTTATGAACTAATTACGCTAATGGGCCAGGGATGAAGAAGGTTGAATTAGAGGAAGTTAATATATTATTTATGTGCCTCCTTTATAATGCTCGGTATTATTTAGTAAGGCCGTTAAAGTTTGTACTCTATTTTAGAATATTTCTCTGTTAATGTATATAATTATATTCATTTCATTTAAACTATTTCTTAACTACTTATAAATAATGACTATCACTTTTAAAAAAACCAAAACCATCCCCGTTTAATGGTTTTACAAACAGAATGAACAGTTTCCTAAACTTAATATTATTAACTAATTTTGATTTGCTATTTGAATTCCGTTTTTTTAAATCTTAACCTGACTTTTATAATGGCTGGGCTCCTGCAAGCATTTTTTAAAAGACTCCATATAGCATAAAAAATACTACTTGCCTACACTGACACTCTGAATGCTCTCTGTCAGTCTATGTTTTTCTTGCCCATCTGTATCCTCCCAAGCTGTTCTTTCTATAATTATATCAAAATGAGGCTACTCTCTTACTTATTTTTATTATTACTAAACACGCACAACCGTCTTATTCAATGTTGGTATTAGTCGGGATTATCGGTAGGGAAAGATGGTGAGGTATCTTATCAGATAATCCGTATCTATCTTACTTCACCTCCCCTCTCTACCACCTTCTTTCTCTTCTAGTCTCCGTCTCTATAGAGTAGCGTTTGTTTCTTTACATTTGCACATGGAGTATTTCCAAGACGTTTACGCGGAGATTGTACCACATTGTGAGTGGGTTTATAACAAGGTTAATGGGCCCCGCAAAATCAAGGGCTGGGACGACAGTTTGACATACCTACTTTATATCACTATACTAGATTGCCGGTGATGGGAATATCTGGTTTCGAATCCTTGCTAGATATAATGAAGGGTTTTTTTTTCCTAAATTTTTTCCAGCACTTTTTTCACGAAAATGCTCAAACATTTCCTCTAAATTCTAAAAAATATATTAACGCGGCTTTGCCCTATGTAGGCAATTGGAACGTAACTTTAAGACATCCTGTCAGACATATTGGTTTAGTCTGTCATACATCTGAACACTTATCTAAGGTTATTGGATTTATATCCCATCGGAGACGGAAATATATCACTTTACGTCCAATTGGCGCGATTACTTTCCACTAAGTGAGAAACTAACGTTATTGGGTTGGGTTAGTTTTATTCGTTCTAAAATTAGGCTAGCAAATGAGGTTATTAGCTAGTATACTGGGACTTAACCGTACTTATAAAAGCAAATATATAATTATAACTACTCATTACATTATAGGGTTGGATTTATTAAAATAAAACCTGTCCGATAACTTAGCTTAGCCAGTAGCGCGTTTATATACTTATATTAGATATCCTGGTTCGATTCCTGTACCACACAAAAATGTATTAATGGTGACACTGAGATTTCTACCTTTTACAGTGATCAATTAATGTAGCACCGCACTTGAGGCGTACTAAATTTGACTATGAAACTGGCCCTAAGACTGTAAGTTAGGTCCTGAGGTTGTGTGAAATGACGTCATAAGCTTGGTATATAAAAACTTGTTTTCCGAGCACCGCTCAATTGACCCGTTCGCAAACTATAATTTTAAAGCAGCACTCGACTAGACAAATTAAATCCGTTCACGAATGTCTAGGAAGAAAGGTGATTAATAACTACACATAGAGTAGGGAGAAGTAAAATAGAAGAATGAGTTGATGAAGCTATTCAAGTCTCACTGAAGTCAAGTAGATTGAAACTACTTAGATAAAATTAATATTCATGGAACGTCACTTCTGTTGAATCCTTAATAGCCCATGTTAAGCTAAAATCAGTACATTCTAAATGTAAGCTATACCGGTAAGCTCTGCTCTTGGTTTATTAACTAATATTATTAACTTATTTTTAAGCTTATTTTTGTCCACGCGTGTCCTACTATCCGTCCAGGATGTACGCATTTAGTTTATGCTAATGCAGTTTAAATAAGAAAGGTATGATTTACAGGAAATGTTCCCGAAATTGCGTGGAGGTAAATTAAAAAGTATAATTGAAAAAAAAAACTCACTATACTAGGCCTGGATTTAAATCTAAGCCTTCACGGTGACAGAAATCCATGGGAAATGAAACTGACCTCTAGTTTGCGTATTAATGATTTGTTTTATCACCATGTCTGATGACCTGTTAAGGCTATATGTATAAATTATAATTACTTTAAGGAGGTAGGGGTGAGAAAGGAAGGATTTTATAGGTAATATTCCCGCATTAACTTGGGAGGAGAGTTGAAAACTAATTAGTAAAAACAACCCTCAGTAGACCCAACCAGGACTCTAACCCCATCATTAGCTGGTCAGTCTAACACGAGAGTGATGCCTTAGACCAGTCGGCCATTAAATTTGGTTTATTAATGAATTAATCTAAGTAGTGAACATGGGGAGGGTGGATTAAAGTAAATGCACCAACCTCAGCTTGTGAAGAGGACAGAATAATCAGATTAGAAATCACATCTGTTAAAACTCCTCTAGTAAATCTCATTGAAATTCGAACCCCTACCACTCCGTCGACGGCAACCAAGTATAATGAGAGTCTAACACCTTCGACCACAGTACCACCGTTTTGAATATTCTTGACACAACAAGGGTATGTTAGAGGTTTCCGTCAAGTCATCCATAAACAGGAATGTATGTGTTGAAGAGAGAGTAGGATGGCATTCCTCGCAAAAGTGGACGAGAAAGAGAGAACTAAGAAGAACATGCTAAACAAAAAAGCATGTAGAGACTAAACGCCAACTCGAGCGTAGACAAAAGAAGTGAATGACTCCGTGAGTGCTTCAAACTATCCAACCTAATACAGACTGTTCTGAGATGAAGTTATTCATACTTCATTTTCAAATCCCCCCCCCCCCCCCCCC
>CABFVX010000128.1:296231-364088 GCA_902151425.1 Timema shepardi | reverse complement strand
CACGACGGTGTTAGTAAAGGTCACGAGGATTTGGTGACAACAGTCCTCTAACTGTACGAGTATGCCAACTTGCAAAAAATAAGTATGACGTCCGATCACACAACGTAATAAAAACTAGTCAAAGAATAATAATAATAATAGTCAGAATTACATTGGATTACAGTGGTTATGTAAGAAACGCGATAAGAGGTAACTGTTTTCGCAATTTTTAAAGAAAAACAATTTTCGCCCATAATTAAACTAATATTGCACCATTAGGGTGTTCTAGAATTTAATGAGAACTTTTTATCTTCATTTAAAAGGGTTTTCATAAAATGCTCCTGACAATATTCAAGAACTGCTGATATGTGAAGAAAATTAAAAGCTAGGTTTCTGCTGGTACAATATTAGGTTTATTTTGGAAAAAAATTGCCATAAAAACTGCAAAAACACTTATCTTTTCTTACGTCCAATAAAATCCCAGCTTAAATTTTTCGCATGAACGTGGAGGGAGAGTGAGAAAGCAATTTAAAAAATCACCCCCCGCAGGGATTCGAGCCTTTGCCTCGCCATCACTGGCAAATCAGACTTAGTAAGCTTTACAGTTAGACTGTGTTAGTATACAGTATTACTAGAGTTATTAGCTAATAATTATAGGAAATATAATATATAAAACACAGAAACAGTAGAGGTTCAATTTATATAATAGAAATGTAGGTATTCTGAAATCATTCTACTAAATCCTAAAATGGAATTGGATAAACATTATATTGAGAACTCTGAACTACATATGTGTGACACGTATCAACGCCTACTAAGACGTTCTATATCTTTACATTATATCAGCTATATAGTTTTTGGCTACATTGCTCATTTGTGTAGCTTATTTAAATAATTACTGAGCCAGCTAGTATGATAAAATAATTTCCTTCAATGCTGCACGTCATTTAAGTTTCTTGTAGCACTTTCAAAATTAACTAAGGAGTTTAGCATCAAGTAATTGCATATTTGTGACAAAGGAACTAAACATGCCTACTACAAATCTACAAGACTTTAGTTCAAACCCAAATGGTGCACGAACTAATGTAATATTTTCTAATGGACTCATCATGTTAACCAGTTATTCAAATCTTTGCTCCAGAAGCGGTTTCAAAAATTTGGCTTTCAAAATACGGTGTTTCCCAACAACGTACCACTGAGTTTTATTAATCATAAAATAGTGTTTTATAATATCAAGTCTGATACACAAATTAAAGCTGATGTTACGGACTTTTATAACTCTGTTTTCTCTGTCATGGCTTCGTTTATCTTACCACTAAGGCTTTATTAAAATTTGTAAAGACCGTGCCTATATACTTTTCAAGATGGCTGGTGTATTTTTCTTCCTTTTTAATGAATAGCTGAAAGGAGTAAAATGATCTGAACATGGCCCCGTAAAGAATAAGGGACTGAGGAAAGTTTGGATAAAACTTTAATCTAGCCTAGATTAAGGGTGGACTAGACTTTTCGTAGTACTCGAAGTTGACAACCGTATTAACTTGTACGTAAAGTAACAAGAAGCACTTCTTTAAAACTGAAGCCAGTAAGTAATCTAGAAGCACTTAATTTTTGTGTGTATTCTATGTGTCATTTTTTAGAGATTATCCCTTTACCAAAACGTGGGATCAGTGCTATGCAAAGAAAATTTATATAAGACACTTTTTAATTATTATTGTGTCTTGTTCTTGTACTATAAACTTAGAAAGCTAAACAAAAGAAAACTTACGCCCTAGTTCACGTGCCCATCAATATGAATCTTGTGAAGAATAAAGAAAGACACGTGATATAAATGTCAAGCTTATTTAATCTAGCGTACCTGTAATTGGGAATATGGGGCTAGAATCCCTGCTGGGTTTATTTTGGGTGTTTTTCCTAAGTGGACTCGCACTAATTTATTATTATTATTATTAGCACCACGTCTTACTACCCGTTCGGGTTATACACACTTACGCTAATGTGTAATGGTAGGGTGATTTTGAGATGAAATGGAGGACCTACAGTTTAACGTAGGATCCGAACCACGGTGGAGGCCTGGCATTCCCCACATTCACAAGCTGTCTTGTCAGAGGTGAAGGAAGGGTTTGGTAATCAGATAAGTCTGTGCCAAGACCGAGGATTGAGCCCCGTACCCCCAGCACAGAAGTCCGACACTTTACCCCTAGACTACCAGGTCACCATTTTTCTTTGAAATGCGGGTACATTCCCTATCATGTATATCTTACTAATCCCTATCACAGTATTGTAGCTTATATATACATATATATATATATATAATATAAAATCTTAACAACCCACTAAAAGTTATACGATATATTATTATAGCCCGAACAGGTATTGGGGGTGATACAGTGGAAAACAATAAACAAACAAATAAAAACTAATCTAATATTTCCCGCCAATATCTGTGATCTTGGGGTAGATTTCTCACCTCAGGATCCAATGTTCGTGAGTTCAAACCTAGCCGGGGTCAATGGAAATTTCATGAGCTATAAAAATACGTAGCACTACTTCCTTCGGAGAAGAAATAAAGTCGCTGACCCCATGTCGATTGTGACATGTAAAATAACCCTGGACGGTAAGTGAAAATACCTTTCTTGGCAAAATTGGTAGGCCCTTTCAGTCTCTCTCTTAGAAATTTCTGCATGCCGACATAATCAGTCGATTCAGAAATTGCACGTTAAATACCTGAATTAAATAAATAAAAAATATTTCCTTTTACAGAACAATGATTTGAACACAAAATATTTTGAAATATTATTATTGTACTACAATTTTAACTGCTTGTTTGGGCTGTACGTAATTTAAGGGCATACAATAAATAGTTTAAATTTTGAAACTCGCTGAAAATCATGTTGGAAATGCAGTGCCAATGAATGCAGCAATGGATTGAGCCAAGTCACGATCACTTGCTTCATATTTGTTATTATCAGTTGATATCACCGGTAATTAGCTAGCTCTGCCGGACTTGAAACATAATTATTTTGATTGTAAGCCATTCAGATTAAAAAAATATTTAGTGTAATTTAACTCAAGTAAAATTGGCGACCATACTGTTGTCTCCTCCAAATAATGAAACATATCATATTTTTCACTACATTTAAACTCACATAAGTTATAAGTTATAACAAATTTGAAGGATTATATTTGGATTACCAGTGACAGAAAGGTTGAGAATAGAATATCAGCTAAATGTACTGGAGGAGGTTTTTATCGCTTGATTTTTCACTATGGTTTATCTATCGTTTTAGTCTCCACGATAACGAAAGTAAACTTACTCATCCTTACCTCCTAAACTAAGCCGTAAATAGTCTAACTTTTGAACTTCATCGCTAAAAGAAACTAGATTCATAATAGCGAAAATATCCTAAAGTTTAATTTGAAAAATTGTATACTTACTTAAAGTAATGTTAAGCAAAAATTATACTTAAACAAAGTTTTGGAGAAACGTTTTTAAAAAGTAGCCCACTTCGGTGGGGTAGCTATCTAACGCGCTAGTTTAGTGTTGAGCTAGACTGATGAGGACGGGGAGATCGAGGTTCGAGTCTCGCTCGGGTGCAGTGTGGTGGTTTTCTTAAATGGTTTTTCCCTCTCCCTCCACGCAAATTTGGGTTCACTTTCTTTATATTCAACCTTCCCAATTACCAACCCATTAGAATAAATAGTACGTAAGTGTATAACCCAAATGGGTAGTAATACGTGGTGCTAAGTATTATTTAACAAGTATTTTTTACATTCGTCCTTGAATTAAATTTATTATTTTTAATAAAAACATAAATAACTCCATTTGCATCGTCNCCCCCCCCCCCTCCCCAGACAAGTAGAACCAAGATTAACTCCAAAACAACAACGTGATTCAAAAAGAGCGATGAAATACTGGCAAATGTTTTAAAAATAGAGCCCCATATACCAAGTCATAAGAGATTTTTCAAACTCAGGGGAGCTCATAATTTGTTCCCAGTTTCTACCCCCTAGTAGCGCTATTGTTGTTTATGTGGGTGTAATTGTAACAGACTTCCGCCATACCGGCGGAGAAGTAGAGCTAAGATATTTGCTCGCAAAGTAAATGGGTCCCTTAGCGCCTTCACTTTCCCGGGCCGCTCGCAAATACTGAAGCAAGAAGGTTAATATTTAATTAGGGGAGCCTATTCAAACCAAGAGAAATCTATGGTAACAAAAAAATGCAGATTCGGGAACCACAGATAGCACATTCCTTTTTATTATTTATTCGATTTGAATATATTTAACTAACACTTTTGTTATTATTGTTTGTATGCACTATGTGTGTTATTACCCGTCCATGGGATGAGAAATGTATTATTATTATTAGCACCACGTCTTACTACCCTTTCGGGTTATACGCGCTTACGCTAATGTGTAATGGTAGGGTGATTGTGAGATGAAATGGAGGACCTACAGTTTAACGTGGAATCCGTACGGTGGAGGCCTGGCATTCCTCACACTCACAAGATGTCTTGTCAGAGGTGAAGGAAGGGTTTGGTAATCAGATAAATCTGTGCCGTGACCGAGGATCGAACCCTGGCCGCCAGCACAGAAGTTTGACACCTTACCCCTGGACCGCCAGGTCACCCATTGAGAAATGTAAAAGTTAAGAGTAATATTGGGTAGAGGTAAAATGAGAGGATATTCAGGGGAAACCACTCTTAGTAAATCCAACGGTGGTCATAACTCCCATCTCCACATCACCAGAAAACCAGACTAGACGAGATCGACACCTTAGTCTGCGTTCCCACCTATTTGGGTGACTAACAGTTGATAAACGCACTATTGATCACAAGACACGTCTTACAAACCAACTTTACTCAGTACAATATTCCTAATGTCCCACATGCATCATCCAATTGGATATGAGTGCAGTATATGTATAGTAAACACCGTCAGCACATCTCGGAAATGAGCTAGAGAGTCCCATACTGGTGCTTAATCCCCACCACCATGGCAGCGAACTCCTTATCTTTAACCAAGTGTTTTTAATTTAGGGTTTAATCAGCACTTTCCCTTTCAGCACAGTGAATTGGGCTTTAGAAGGGCCCCTTCAACAGATTCCACAATTCCTCGTAGGACGGTAGCCCAGCATAACCTCCACATAGTTAGGGTGACCTGGCGGTCTAGGGGTAATGTGTCGGACTTAGGTGCTGGGGTCCGGGGTTCAATCCTTGGTCGCGGCACAGATTTATCTGATGGTCAAACCTTTCCTTCACCTCTGATAAGATGTGTATTAATCACAACTTGTGAGTGTGTGGAATGCCAGGCCTCCACCGTGGTTCGGATTACACGTTAAACTGTAGGTCCTCCATTTCATCTCACAATCACCCTACCATTACACATTAGCGTAAGTGCATGTAACTGTGTAATAATACGTGGTTCTAATAATAATAATAATAATACACAGTTAGGGGTGAATATAGACATATATAAAAATATGACTAAAGTAGAATTCTGGTAAGAAAAAACTTTTTTAGAAAATATAAACTTGTTTGCAGTTTATATTTTACTTTAGTACTAATATTATTTCATAATTATTGATATTTTAGATACTCATTTATGAAAATTGATAGCTAAAGATGACTTAACGTGTAAATAGGACTGTATTAAAATTGTTTCAGTAACTCTATCAAAATCAAATTGTAGTAGGCTTCCTCCTGTAAACACAAGTCTTAAAAGTATAATTTATGCATACTAAACATAGATCAATGAATCAACATTAGTATTAAAAAATACCATAAAAAGTCGAACCACTAATTGTATTACTACAGTAGCCATCATCTTGAATCGACCTCCATCTGGTGCCCGAGGGCCCGTATCCAATATATTATCCACTTACAAACATGTTTATAAAGATATAATCTATGTATATACCCCAAAATGCATAATTCAAATACATACCTATCAAATTTAAATAACATTGGAACTACTCTCTTGGCTTTACGTTAAGAGTAGAGTAAGGAATATACTTAGTCCAATAATGCTCTCCATGACAATTAAATTTTGATTGAAAGCGCCTTTTCTGACAGCTAGAAAAATAAATAGATCCACTTTCACGCCAGGTCATGTTATCTGTAGGTGTTATTTATATGTATATATATGTATATATATATACATATATATACGGACTAATATACTACGGGTTCCTATAAAATAACACTCATAGAAGGCTATCAATTTTTGCAGTTAAAAAAGTTTGTATTTTCTAAACAAAAAAATATCCTTTCTCTGAAAATTAGACTGTACTTACGTCTCACACTAATTTTGGTGGGATGGAATTATTTTCCATGACCCAATCTTCCCAAACGACGTAGCCGTGGAGATGGGCACACAGACGAATAACGCGGTAGAGCAAAGATAACAGTAAATGTTACCTTGTTGGTGATTACAAGGTAGAATAGCGCCGGGGCACTTACCTGCAAAAAGAGAGAGAATACAAGCGTGTCATTACAAGTGTCGTGGAGAGGCTGCGAGATAAAGCTCAAACCGAGACAGGTAATACCAACCAAATTCATGTCAAATTCTCTCAGTTGTACTTTAAAACGATTACAAGACTTGATAAAGGTTTTTTGTCTCAAGGATGTTGTGAGGTTTCAGTAGGATAGGGGTAAAATATCGACACTTTACTAATATTTAAAAAAAAATTGTGATACCAATACTTTTTTACTCATTACTTTTACTCATGAGTTCTTAAACTCCAGTATCGAGCCGGTATGAAAGTAATAATCATATAGTTATAATTTATGTCTTATTAATGTGATATTTTAATCCCAAACTTTGACAAGATGATTAAAATTTCTTGCTACTTACTCCCTTCGAAAATGATTTAGACAGATAAATAGGCCCTATATCACAAAATTGTGGTTACGTCATTATCAATTTAAGTGACTTAATATTATATACTTACTTTTCTATGGCACTAGAAACTAGAAAGTTTGTTTATTTCCGCACTTACAAAAGTACGCGACCTATTCCTATCTTGAGCTAGTTCTATCCAGTCCACCTCATCAAACCCTATCCCTATCTTGAGCCAGTTCTATCCATTCCACCTCATCAAACCCTATCCCTATCTTGAGATACTTCTATCCAGTCCACCTCATCAAACCCTATCACTATCACTATCCTGTGCCAGTTATATCCAGTCCACCTTGTTACACCCTATCTCTTTCAGCTACATTATAATGTTATCTTCCCATCTACGTCTAGGTCTTCCCATTGATATCTTCCCATTGGGTTTGCCAGGCAATACACTGAGCATGGTTCTAGAGGCTCCCATTGACGATGCATATCCTGCCCACCATAATCTACGAGACTTTAATATCCTAACAATATCTTGAGATTAATAGGCCTACAAGTATGTAACTCATCATTATGTAACTTACTCCACTAAGGAGTATTTTCATCGCTTATTTGAACAATTTTTCCCAAGCACCTTTTTATGAACACCTTAAAAATTGTTTTTTTTTTGTGGAGTAAGAGGTCACGTTTCAAAACCATAGAGAACAACCGGTAAGATACTTAATACACAGTTTTGTAAAATTATATAGTAATAGAAAAGTTTGTTTTGTTACTGCTACAGATTCTAAGCACAGTATATGAAAAGAAAGAAACATTCACTACTTACTTGCTTACATCACCGATACCTTCCTTCCAATATTTTAAATTTGTTAAGTATCGATACTTTTATTTCGATACCACATACCTAAGCGTCAAGCGCTGGTCACCCTCTTCTAAGACACGCTGGTTCAAATCCAGGTTTGCGGTACCCAAGTAGTAAAGGTGAGTTTAATTCATAACTCGCTGTTAACGCGACCGTAAGGTTTACAATATTTTCTTAATACAAAATTCCATGTATTTTCCAGGTTTTTCCGGATGGAATTCCCATTTTTCCAGACACTTTATTTAGAGAGTAAAGTAATGAAAGTTCACTTTTCATCAAATTGACTATTGTGAAGTTATGTCATTAGTGTTATGTACAGGAGAGTTTGACCTTTATGGGGAAATACATTCATTTGTCACGCAACTCAATGCTTCAAGGAGAGAAAGAAAAAAGGTGAGTTGGGGTGGAAGATAAGCGATTTAATGTGATCGACTAATTCTTCAGTTCACTTTTTCTTATATACAAATGCGTTTTATTTAATGTTTAAAAATCACAAATGTTACAGTATTCTATTAGTTTTTTTGGTTAAATTCCTTGTGTTTTTCCGGCTCTCGTTGTTATCTAACTGCGCGGCAACCCTGGTTTATATCCTCATTTGCGTTACGCGCCGGGAAGTACTATAGTAAAAATGTCATACCCAATATATTATCTCGTCAAAGATCAACGACCTCGTGTATTTAAGGAGAGATATTATATTCTTAATCAACTTAATTAACTTTCTGAGACTTTTGTAAGAAATACCTCCATACTTTAAATAACTTAAGTAGTGTACTGAACATACTAATACTACTCGCGGGCAAGAGAGACTCGGTGCCAGCGTGTCTGACTGGCGTGCTCAATACTGAACCGAAATAATAGGTGTTTAGGTTGATTTGGGATTTTGAGTACGTGGGGGGAGGGAGATTCCTATTGAGATTTCCAAGGGGGAGATTTTACGCCCTCTATAAAGCTAATCTTGTCACATTTTCTTAAAATGCATCTTCCAATTTTTGTATTTTTTAATTATTATACGTTTCAGGTAGCCGGTAGAAGTGAACAAATAGCCAACTCAAATATTTCTTGGTTTATGCATCCGGGGAGGTCAGGTCTCAAACCTTGGCTGAGTATACCATGGAATTTTCCAAATTCATTGTATTTACCATCCTTTCTTCCTGAAATTGATGATGCTTTTCTCTACACTTTCTCCCTCACTTCTACCCGTTAGACTAAGTCGTCAAAAGCCCTAAAATTTAATTACTAAGATAGAAGTTTGAGATAGACCAAAAAGGCAGTAAGGCACGTAGCATTAAAAAAAAAGTAACGCAAATAATTTTAAAAGCTATATAAATATAATGCAAATAAAAATACAAATTTTTCTGAGTGAGTTTGCGATATTAGGGTGTTTTTTTATGACAGTGAAAGAAATAGTATCATGTGTAAGTTTAAGTGTTCATAGCGGTATCTGTGGGGGGATATATGCGCAGCTCTGTACCGAAGGCGATTCGTCGATAAAACCTTTAATGTGTGTAATAAAGGTGAAGTAGGAGCCGGGAAAAGTGTGTGTTGGTATAGCTTCTATTACGGTTATCAAATATTTGAAGAGCAGACATCATACATACTTGAATTGAACAGGATATGTTTTACAAACTACAAGACACTATTCCGAGATCTTTCTAACAGAATAAACACTATTATTTTATTTTGTTAAATATGGTAACTGGTTATGAGAATCGAATACGACACCTTGATCTAAACATTTCAATACGTTGGGCCTGCATTATATCCTATTGACGAAAATCTATTTTTTAGCAAATTATTAAATGAAATATGACGTCTTCCTACCTAACAGAGTCCCAGGTTTGAATTCCAGATAGTCTGAAAAAATTTTTTAACGAAATTTGTGTTTCTTCTGGAACCCACCAAAGGACCGTGAATTTTGTCTGTTATAGATTTAAATTAGTTTGTAAGCCATGTGTTGATATATGCAGTCACTTTATTCTGTAAGTAGTAGGGTGACCTGGCGGTCTAGAGGTAAGGTGTCAGGTGTGCTGGCGGCCGGGGTTCAATCCTCGGTCCCGGCATAGATTTATCTGATTACCAAACCCTTCCTTCACCTCTGACAAGACATCTTGTGAATGCGGGGAATGCCAGGCCTCCACCATGGTTCGGATTCCACGTTAAACTGTAGGTCCTCATTTCATCTCACAATCACCCTAACATTACACATTAGCGTAAGTGTGTATAACCCGAACGGTTAGTAAGACGCGGTGCTAATAATAATAATAATAATAATAATAATAATAATAATATTCGTAAGTAAGTATGATGGTATAATTTGGAGTAAATACATCTAGGTTTGCGTGGAGAGAGAGATTAAGAAACCATTTAGGAAAAAACATCTTAGTACGCCCAGTCAGGATTCAAATCCCAGCTTCCCCATCACAGAAAAATCAGACTAGACGTTAGTGACACCTTAGTCTGCGTGCCTGCCGATGCGAGTGAAAAAAAGACTTACTCAAAGTTTAGGACAAAGTTGTCCGAGTGGAGAGGGAAAGATAAAACCTTTTTTTTTTATTACTTCTGTTTACGAATCTTTCTACCCCACGCTTTTACAACGGCCTCATCAAGTTGTTTTCAACAAACCTACTGAGAAAAGTTGTTTAGAATGTTTGAGGATATATTTGATGGACGCAGTAAAGTTTTATTTGGTCTTCAATATTGAATGTTTGGAGCGATGTATTGGAAAAAATGTTTGTGTATCCAATATAGGTAAAAGCAATGTATATACTCGTAAGATTATACTATTGTATAATATTTCATCTAATGTTTAAAATATATTACAAGTAAAAGGTTATTTGTTCGCTTTGACAGCTATTAAAATTATTTCTAGGACAGTTACAGCAATCATCCCCAGGACGTAATTTACGATTCAGGTCATTCGACCATTAACATTTTATTGTAAAATTTAAACAAGTGTATTTAGTATAAGCCATAAATAACAATTAAATTATTTCAAACCATTACATCTCACAAGCTATAAGGGGTCAAACTCGCTACGTTATGCTTTTTCCGTACTATGGTTAATGCGAGGGGCTGAAAGTTAGTATAACTAGACATCTATATAAAGTGTACACGGTAAAATATTTATAATATTAATACCAATAATGTGAATATTTCATTGAAATATTTATAATATATTTATATATTATATTAAAATATGTATAGTATAAATATTATAGTATTAACATTATATTAAAATATTTACAGTTTAAATATTTCCATTTTAATATTTTGTTGTTAATATCATAATACATTAATATAATATATTAAAATGTTTATAGTATAAATATGATAATATTATTATTTTTTTATTTATGTGTATTAAATATTAACATTTAAATGTATACGCCTCATCTGAATGTCTAGTTATATTAACTTTCAACCGTATGCATTAATTACTTTACCTTAACAATGGTACATGAAAAGCATAAAATGGCAAGCTATATTATCCCTTGTAGCTCGTGAGTTGTAATAATTTGAAATCATTGAATTGATATATATATATATATATATATATGTGTGTGTGTGTGTGTGTGTGTGTGTGTGTTTATGTAAGCTACGGGTTGTTTCTTTTCACTTAAGGTCATTCGACAATCAGCATTTTATTGCACAATTTTAAAAAGTATATAATTATTATTTTTACTTATTCATGTATAATTATATTTTTTTAAATTGTGAAATAAATTTTTTTGTTCAAATGACCTTAAGTGAAAAGAAACAACCCGTAACTTACATTAATATATATTTTAAAAATTAGTATAATTTTAAACTATATATATATATATATATAGTGTATAATTTTAAGCTATACCTAAATCTTAAAAATTATACACTTTTTAAAATTGTTCAATAAAATATTGATGGTCAAATGACCTTAAGTGAAAAGGAACAACCCGTAACTTACATTAATACATATTTTTCCCTGCAGGGACTAAAACACAGGCCCGTCATATTTTTAGGGAGGCGCACTAGTGCCCGAGATAAACCACGCACACAATTTAATCCTAATTTAACATCTGGCTACTGAAAGGTACAAGATGTGTATTGCCTTGAAGAAACACTTCTCATGAAAATAATAAACTATAAGAATATAGGACTTGAGTGTGGACCTTTTGAGTTGGCTGCTGTATTCAAACTGGACTATCTGGTGACTAACCGGCTTCATGGTATAGTGGTCAGAGCCCCTGAACTAGCGATTCTGGGTTTGATTCCCGGCTTGAACCGGGGGATTTTTCCCGTAAGTAGAATAATTCCCATGGTCAGCCCGGTTTGGTTAATTAGACTGAAGGAGGGTTAAGATCTTCATTGGATACACCCCGTCATATTCACTCTCATCATCCCCTCAACTCATCGGCAGATGGAAAGAGATTCCACGGAAAGGATGTACGATTAGTTTATTCGGGTAGCCCATGGACAACAGTACGTTAGTACTAGTTAATCTTTCCACTACTTGGCTACAGAGTGATTTAGTTAAGACACGCCATTGTTATTATTTGGGAAATCCTTCAAGTTCGAAGTACCTTCTAAATTTTTCGGGAATGTGTCCCACACTTGAACAACTTCTCGAGGAACTATCTCTCTCGTGTAATTTAGTCTGTTGAAAATTCTAGTTCAAACACAATGCCTTTTGCTCCATATAAGAGCATAACCTGGAAATATACCTTAACCACATACCGATATAGTCTTGGGCGTTAAGTGCCAATGGTAGTTTTAGGAATTGCGTTTGAAATATGTTTTAAAAATCTGTATTCAAGTATATTATTTTTTTAAATTCAGCTGTGTCATTCATACAAGCAATTATGTATTATTTGATTTAAAATCAAATATTAGAAACCACATTTAGTGTTTACTATAGTGACTTACATGTCGTAATTAATTTATGCTACCAAGAGAAGTGAGGAATGGTCTAATCAGGTATTGAATAATATTTTTAGCTGATATTTAAGATAAGTGTAGGATTTCAACATTCAAAATGATTTCGAAAAACAATACGGTTTGAAATAAGGAGAAGCACTTTCCACATTACAGTTTAGTATAGCCTTAGTGTATACTACTAGGGTATTGCAAGAGAGTAGGAAAGGGTTGACATTAAATGTTATAATTGAAAAGGATGAATAGATGATTTATCTTTTTTAGATAATAGTAAAGAAACTGTTACAATAAATGCGGACATTTTATTAGGGGCCATCAGGAAAATAGGTCTAAGTGAACGTTGAGAATACTAAGTACATGACACAGATGTCTAAAATTGAGGATGGAAATTTAGAGGTTACTCCGAACAACAAATCAATTGATAGGGTTAATTAGTTCAAATATTTAGGGACAATTTTAACTAGCAATAACAATATTAGAGTGAAGATTAGGAAAAGAATACAGTCGGGAAATGCATTACTCAGTATGTAAGTTGTTAACAACTCACCTGCTGTCATAGAATATAAAACTCTTAGTATTAAAAAAAAAGTAAGTAAGTAAATAACTCAATATCAGTACCGATAAACTATGTATGCTATTTATAATATAAATATAAACAAAACCCTACAAATGTGTAGTCAGGGCCGAGACTATAAAGCTCATTCTAACGACAACAGTTCACTCCCTGCATGTTAATCTTTATGCATTTAAGAACTGTTGATATTGGAATGAGCTTTATAGGCTCAGCCATAATTTAATAACTTGGGGTGCTTTTTCACGGCGATTACAACTCATCCGGACTATACGCAAATGGGGTAGGTTTGAGTAGGATGGAATTAAGAGGAAATGTACCTTAATTGTTTGTGTAAGAAGAGTTGTAAATAAATCAGTAAAAGCGTCCTTTGTGCGTCTGTTGAGAGTTTGAACCCTGATAACCTCATCACTGGCTAACTAGACTATATGAGCTTAAAACACTTTTTAAAGAAAACACATATTTAATTTGGCATTTAAATCTCTATTTCATGCAGTTTTAATCAAAAGGATGGATAAAATATAAAATGTTTACTGATGTTTTTACAATCATTTGATCTCCCTCCCTTCATTCGCCTTAACTTTAAATTGTACCCACGCTACCCAGTACCCCCAAAAAAATGTTTTGGCTACTTATTTTATCTTCCTAGTGGCGTTTCGACTTAAATTCGGCTTTCTTCCACCGTTTGGAAATCATCAAATATAAAAAGGGAAAGTTAAAAGGAAACGACTCGCTGAAAGTAAAATAGAAAACAAAAGTGGGGTTTTTTTTCATGCCTTATTCCTCCCTCTCAGGAAATATGCCCAATTTGCCACCATGTTTGCTTTAATATTCTTCTAGAGATGTTACGTTAAAGTATGTAGGGAACATATTTGAATTTTTTTTAAAGTAAACTTTTTTCTAGTCCAGATGCTAAATTTAAACTTCCACAAAGAAAGTAAGACACCAATTCTTAAATCCATATTACACGTGTTAATAAAACACTTGATTTTAAGAAAAAGTTTTGTCTACAGCTTAAATAATTTAACAAATAACTTTTAGTTTTAATGGATAACTGTTAATTAAATACAAATCACGTCTAATATTAAACAAAATTGTGAAAAACCGTTATATCAAATAATAATTACGTTCAATTTTTTTAAATATATATTTTTTCGCATTTACAAAGCCATGATAAAAGTTGTTTCATAGAAGTACTTTCAACGTAAATGTTACGATCAACTAGAATTTTAGTGAAGGGCTAAGCTAAGATAAAGTGTAGCTTCAATAGCTTATAAATAGGATGATAAAACAAATATAATAATCCCATTTATAGAACCATCCTCAGTGTGCTCCCTTAGGATTCAAACCCAAACATTTTGTGAGGGGCGATCAAATACAATGAAAATTTGACGCCTAGAGGCCTTGCTTACTGCTGCAAGTAATTAAAAAATTAATAAAAGTAATATAATGATAAAATGATGACACTTTATAAAAGTAATTTAAGAGAGCCAAAAATCTGTCACATAATGACATTAGAATCGCTAGTTATGAAATTTAATTTTTTACTAAATATTTGAGCGACAACAATATTTAATTCTACGTATTTAGATATCATCCATGTTTTCATCTATAGCCAAGACACACTTCCCGCTTGCTCCAAGGACTCTAAGTACATGTAAGTATTATAATACAAGAGTGAGCTGGTAATATATTCAGGAATATTTTATCTCAACGAGGATTTGAACTATCTGCAACTTATACTAGTTTTAAGATGCAGGATTATAAATACCCCAATCGAGCCCGGTGACCCCATGCCAATCATGCCTGTTTCAGTCACTTTGATCAGGAGAATATACTGATTAGCCTATTTATATATGTTTTTATAATCAATTTTTAAGTTTACCTAACTGCTTCATCTATGGGGGCTCTGATAGGAAGAGTAATAGAGAGGAAATGTTGGATAGAGTTGAACATAGAAAGCGCACAAGAAGGGAAAACCTCAAATCAAAACCGCACCTAGACCTTGTATCAAAGTGCACAGGGGAAAAAACCAAAACTGCATAACGTGGCAATATGACAAATATTTATAGAGAATGAGGAATGAAATTCGTCACACCATGTAAAGCTTGAGAAATTGGGTTGCGCAATCGAGCATTAAAAACAACACACTGTTTGAACAAGTTTATTCAAAACATGTACTGTTCACTTTACCTTCTTAGTTACAACTATCCTGGGACCTGGCGGTCTAGGTGTAAGGTGTCAGACTTCTGTGCTGGCGGCCGGGGTTCAATCCTCGATCCCGGCACAGATTTATCTGATTACCAAACCCTTCCTTCACCTCTGACAAGACATCTTGTGAATGTGGGGAATGCCAGGCCTCCACCGTGGTTCGGATCCCACGTTAAACTGTAGGTCCTCCATTTCATCTCACAATCACTCTACCATTACACATTAGCGTAAGTGTGTATAACCCGAACGGGTAATAAGACGCGGTGCTAAAAATAATAGTTACAACTACCACAGAAACAAATGATAAAAATGGTTCAGATTGAAAATGTAAGACAATTTATTGCAAAGTTTTAAAATCCTTTTTTTTCTGATAAGTTGCAGAAACATTTGCTGAGTAGCTGAATTCAATGAGCTTGCGGAATGCTTTCATTACTATGCAGGAAATATCAAGTTCTCCCGCATGCGCCATCAGGAAAATGTTTATTTACTGTGAAAGCTGGCCAACTTAAATTCGCCACACTTTTATGGAAAACTCGCCACTTGTGGAGATTGGCAACAGGGTTGCCTACCCCGGGTCTAAGTCCACAGCTGTTCTAATATAGAAACCAATTAAAGTTCATTTAAAGTGTTAATTTCTTTTATACACAAAGTCTAACTACCCGTTCTCGTTTTTTCTTCATAATATTATAGCCTAATGGGCAAGTAAGTTATTAGAACTTTAGAAGAAATATACTTGCTTTTTGTGTGAAAGGAGAGTTGGAAAATATTGAAAAAAAAATCACTCTCAGAACATCCCATCGGGATACTAGCCCCAATGTTTCCATCCATCACCAGCAAATTATACATATTAATGTATTCTAAGCGGGAATTTTAAATTTATCCAATGATCTACTTCACTGTTCAATGTTGTGTTCTTTATTACTAGACTGTAAAAAAAAAAAATCATTGAAAATCATTAATTTATAATCATACTTAACAAAATGTAAATGTATAACTGAAAGCATATTAAACAAGTTAATAACTATTATCTCTACGCAATAATAAACGAAATATGACTTGAGTAGATATAAGATGAGCTGAAACATAGGTTACCAAGTACTCCGTTGGCAACTGTCTAGTATTATACAAGAGTTTAAGTGTATTATTATGAATAGGAGTGCTTAAGTGAATCCAGAGACACTACTCTTAAACCACGCTGAAAATAATGAGCAGATGACATCATCAGAGGCCTTCACTTCCAATCATCTCAAGAGCTCAAACAAACTACCCCAACTATCTCATTATTAAAATACCTCCATTCTAATTTTCCATCTTTCCTTCAGTCAGCTGAGAATTAAATGTCTCGTAAAAGTAAAATAGAAAAAAAAACATATTATGAAAGCGTGAGGGAAAGACGAAGACGCTTAAAGGAAGACACACTATTAAATAAATTAGAAGGGATCGGCTCCCAACGTTCGTTCGGTTAATATAATTAATTAAGCTTCGGACTGATTTATCCAGAGGTGCATAATGAGAAGTAAATTGAATACTGAAGCCCTAGCTTCAGTTTCAGGACAACATTGAACCCGGACGAACCTCAGAGACGTCGACAGGGGTGGCAAAATATCTATCAGGCCACTAAAGACATTAAAGTTTCAGTCGAAAGTTCTGATTGCGGCCACAATACTGTAATTACATCACAATAATCACCATGTTATGTCTTGGGATTTTTTTATTGTTTTTGAATAGTGTGGATAGATTATTATTATTATACTTTTTAAAAATAATCCTTTTATTTCTACGAAAATGTACCGTTCTTTTAAAATTCAGCCTATTCTGATAAAACAATGTTTTAGCGTGAATTATATATCTATAGGTAAGTAGTTAGGTATGGATAAAGTTAGGTTGGTAGGTAAAATAAAGTTAGGTTGGTAGGTAAAATAAAGTTAGGTTGGTAGGAAAAATAAAGTTAGTTTGGTAGGTAGGTAGAGAAAAAGTAAGGTTGATGTACTGAGGTTTTTCTTAATTGGTTTTCCACCCTCCATCCATCCAAATGCAGGTACACTTCTTATAATTCAATCTTCCTTGTCCCTAGCACACTAGCGTAATTAGCACATATGCTTAAAACCCAAATGAGTGGTAAAACGCTGTGCTAAAAAATAGCTACATTATATATTATTAAAATAGATGGCAGACATATTTTACGCCTGTTTTCATTGAAGTATTGGAAAATTATGTTATGAATAATTAATAAATAAAACTTTACATAGTATCGCACAATGCCGTAGTCGTATGGATAAATATTTTTTTTAATCTTACTTTGTTAGCCACGGTTGTTTTTACAGTTGCCTAACATAATCCAAGCATCATTATTAACACCTAGAACGTAACGAATTGTAAACTACAATTCACTACCTAACCCACTTTCACACCACTTGAAGACTAAAGCCGCGTTTACACAAGGCCAGTTGATAGCCAATTGACCTGTACATTTTCAGTGGCCTGTCCACACGGTGGTTTGAGGGTCCGTGAGAATGCAAATATCACACTGAACCGCTTCAAAACTGACACATAAACATCATTTAACCACACCTTGATATTTAAATATTCTCTATTTTCACTAGCTCTCTATTATATGCAATTTTCATGCTTTAATTTTTGTTTTGACACCGGCTACACCAAAACCTCCTATTTTAGTTTCAGACACAATTTCACGTAATGCGGTGTCTGGTGCGTTTTTGTTCTTATACAACCGATGGAACTGGTTTCACAAAACTTTTCTATCTTTGTAGATGTCTATAAATTATATGGTCATTTCCTCAGTCCACTGTATAGGTAGCATTGAGAAGAGTAAAGAAAACATGGGGTTGAAAAGAAATGCAAACTGCATTTACAACACATACAACAAATTGATTACAACTAGCTCCACGAGACGTTGGTTGAGGTACCAGCCAAGGAAAATTGTGGTGGAGGAAGCCACTGACTCTACCAACTGGCTCATGTCATGGCTAATTTCACAACTAATCAAACCAGTCCAGTCCAGTAGCGTCAAACACGCCTAGATTCAGATTACTGATTAAACATTGTTTTAAACGAAGAAGCGCCAAATGTTTTCTTACCGAATATCACGTACAATCCAATCCAGTTGAATAAAGTCGAGACTAGTCTTGACTCAGCCGGTTGAATTTATGTCAGTCTTCGTACATCATTAAAAAAAATTATCGCCTTTTCTTATTACCTGTTCAGGCTATACGCATATATAATAATTACTCTAATGGTGTGAGAAAATAAGCATTTCAGAGGTAAACTACCCGCATTTGTGGGGAAGGAAATTGGGAAACCATTTAAGAAAAGCCACTTTCAGTAGACCCGATATTCCAGTCTAATACAACGCCTTAGACCAATCAGCCACTAGAATGTTTGTTTCATTTCGGTCAAGTGTTTCATAAGTTTTTAATAATGGATGTTGAAAAGCGTATTATTTGTGTTTGAGACAATGGTGAAAGAATTGTCTATGCTCATACAAAAGTAGTTGTGAAACAAAATTGGATCAATGAGTAAATCAGGAAACAGATTGTTGTAAGAACTTAATCAAATTAAATCAATCACGATTTTCTTTTCTGTTATTTTCATTTCTCTACGGTTAATCCTACGAATAATAATTAACGTAACTACATTCACATCCATCTCGTACAAATATTGTTTGCTGAATAAAATATTTGTATCAATTTGTCCCAGTCTAGTCAAATCAACGACTTATTCAATGTGAAACACCGTGACTGGTGTGGTTAGACTGGATAGTACTTGACTCGATTGGACTGGATTGGTGTGAAATCACCCTAAGAGACTTCGATCCGGCTCCCCTCCCCACCCCTCAAACTCTGTTATTAGAGTTAATTAGGCCTTGGTTTAAAGGATAGTTCTTTAAAGATCTTGATCACAGTAGATAACTTAAAAGCTAGTACACACTAGGTTATAATCGCTAAGTACAAATATCCGGTGACTTGGCATACATCTCCCGCGCATACACCAACTTGTATCCGGACACAAGTCTCCACCGATGTTGCGCGTCCACACCAAGCAACCGCATCTTATTGGTCGATGGATCAGCTCATCACTGTTGGTTGTTACTGTCGCATTTATAATAATTAAATTCGCCAAAAGCTAAAAAGACTTGGGAGAAGAATTATGGTTACTGTTTCTTGTCAGCGCTATTGTTGGACGACGGATGTTTATTAAAAAAAATTGTAAGGAAGATTAAAGCAGATTTCTAGGAGTTATTTTGTTTGGTAGAACTCAAAATTACAAAAAAATACAACTTTAGGAATGGTGATGCAATCTGTAATAACCATAATAAAATCACCACCAAAATACAAAAGGAAACACTTGTTTACTAAGACGAGGAATAGAAATCAACTAAATTAAATTCAAAAGATGCCCGGCGATGTTTGAGCGGGGATCCACGCCGAGTGATGTTTCCCATTGGGGGTGGGAGACAAACATGCTGGCAACTTTCTTTGATATTCTACCGCCGGATATTCGGTCGATGTTTCCTGTGTATCCTGACACAGTAATAGGCTTAAAGCTCAATGCCTCTCCATTGGGCGAGGGAAATCCTCTAATGTTGTACAGATGACAGTTAGAAAATGATTTTAGAAAACCAAGAAGTACTTTTTCAAGCTTTAATGTTAATTGTAAAGGAGTATGGGGAATGAGGCTCTACTTAATAAACATTATATTATTTTTATTTATGTGCTCTAATTTTAAGAGCGTACATCACATTCTCATCAACTCTTTGATACAGTCGGTTCGAAATATTTACACGATTGCACGAGGACCATTTCTGATTAAACATTAATGGATATAAAGAGTGAATAAATGTTCCTAATAAAGAACATTATTGAAATAGTAAATGATAATTGGATAAAAACTGCATTGAAAAGGCTGTTTTTGACCATTTTAGAATTGCTTCACAGCTAATAATTGTGAACAAATCTTCATTCTGTCTTAATAGGGACATACTGTAGTTATTAACAAGAAATGTTGTCACTTTGTCCCCCACCGTCACTACGGAAAGTTTCAAATAATCATTCAAATACGAATGCCGTGCACACATTTCTGGCCTATCTTGGTCTTTTCTTTTCCCTTTAATCTCTCTCTACACCTCGTACGATCTGGGAGATGAGTTGGACCTTCTATGAGGCACGCTCTTAATAGCTACTATCCATCAATGACTGTTAACGTAAACTTGTCGGAATCAAACACTTGACCTTTCCCCGTGATATTCAGGACGGCTAATCACTAATCAAGCCCCATCGGTAATATAATGTTCTATGAGATATATACTATCAAGTACACACAACACGTTTAACTTAATAGTTAGAACACCTACCTACCGATCTTTAGGGTTATGGGCAAGCCTGCCCGGTGCTTGAACCGGGCCTAGTACCAGGGGCAAAGCGTGGGGCCCCCTCTCTTTTTATTTTACTTGACTTCAGTGGCGGTGAAAACGTATTTGTCTAGGGGGGAGAATTAGCCTAGCAAATAAAAAGGGGTTTTAAGGGGCTTTGAATCCAAAGTTAAAGTGGGCTTGGGAAATCCAGGCAAATGTTTTAAAATATGATATTGTTAGGTTATATTTGGGCTGGCCCTTGTTTGAATTATTTTT
Organism: Timema shepardi; assembly: GCA_902151425.1. Classification (NCBI taxonomy): domain Eukaryota; kingdom Metazoa; phylum Arthropoda; class Insecta; order Phasmatodea; family Timematidae; genus Timema; species Timema shepardi. Next base: position 343,067 of record CABFVX010000128.1, on the reverse strand, counting down.
AAAAATTATATTTATCTATGAGAGATTTAATTGGTTCTCCTACAGAATTAAAAAATATAATTATCTATATATCCCCTTAGAGTGGTTTTCTCAAGGCAAATTTTTGAAAATTGGCTGCTTTTTGAAGCTATTTAGACTAGTATTCACCTGTGTGTTTTTTAATGAAATGCCTCTCATCAATATTTGGAGTTGTCCTTCCCTGTCAAAGTTTTTAAAATTAAATACTTCTAGAAACTATTCGGGGTTTGATATAAAACCACCTTTCAGCTCGATATTCCATAATATCAAAGAAGGGTGAAATAAATCTAGAGTAGAGCAAGTTTGTTTCAGGAAAGAGGGCAAGTGTATTCCAATCGGGAGGAGGGGGACACTAATAATCTCCCAAAGGAAGGGGAAAAACCTCCTCCCAGTTATTAATATTATTATTATTATTATTATTATTATTAGCACCGCGTCTTACTACCCGTTCGGGTTATACGCACTTACGCTAATGTGTAATGGTAGGGTGATTGTGAGATGAAATGGAGGACCTACAGTTTAACGTGGAATCCGAACCACGGTGGAGGCCTGGCATTCCCCACATTCACAAGATGTCTTGTCAGAGGTGAAGGAAGGTTTTGGTAATCAGATAAACCTATGCCGGGACCGAGGATTGAACCCCGGCCGCCCGCATAGAAGTCTGACACCTTACCCCTACACCGCCAGGTCACCTCCTCCCAGTAATGACCTCCTTACTTGACTTATATTCATATTTTTTATTAAAAATTGATCACTTTTCAAAACAAAAACAATGTATGCAAATTAATCCTTAACTGACTGAAATGTTATGTACATGATAAAATACTTAAATTTAAATTGAACATAATTGATTCACTACCTAACTCTTTTCACGCGCAAAATTTAATCCGGGTACAAAAATGATAGACTACGTGAAATTTACGAACACTACTAAATGAAGGATTAGACTGTATCGACCCATTGATACCATTGTGACAAATGCCAGTAAGTTTCTCGGGAGGAAGTCTCAACTGGTGGGCTGGACATGCACTGTTCTTTAGAATGTGTAGGCATTTTATTCCTTACTATTCATGCTTTAATTTATTTAATCTTCCATGTTTTCTTAATAGGTTATTCTGGATCTTGAATCCAGGCCCACTACCACTGTACCAATAGTCCCTCCCTCGTAGTAGATCTGGTTCTGAGTTCGATATGTTTGGTGGGTGTATTCTAGAGTTCAGTTAAGATTACTTTCTTTTACATCCACTACTGTTTACAGCCTGTGGCTGGGGTAAGTATTTTATTCAAGTCGTATATCTTTCCATTACCGGCTTGCTAGGCCTGTCGTAGCTTCGCATGTTTTATAATATAACTTAAGACTAGGACAGGCACAACGTCCAGTTCTCAACCGTTAATTTATCAGTGTTAAAGTGTAAACCAATATTTTCATCAATAATAAACTTTCGGCCATGCCAGGAATCGAACCTTGGACCCTTAGCTTAATGGCAGACACGCTACCAATTGAGCTAAGGTGTCGGACGGATCAGTTAAGATAAATAATAAAAATATATGCATAGACCTTTTTTATGTACACCTCCTATTATCCATTCGGACTGTCCGCATATTAACACAGATGGAGTAAGGACAAGGAAGGTAAAAGGAAATGTATCGGGATCTGCGTGGAGAAAGAGTGGTAAGCCATTTAGGAAAAAATATATCCGTACACACGTTCGGGATTCAAGCCTCAACCTCCTTATCACCAGAAAAGCGTACTATGCTACACTGACGCCTTTTTTCCGCGTGACGGTGTGTGTGTATGTGTTTCTAATAGCTGGTACACTAGCGCTAAAGCATATTATTATTATTATTATTATTATTAGCACCACGTCTTACTACCCGTTCGGGTTATACGCACTCACGATAATGTGTAATGGTAGGGTGATTGTGAGATGAAATGGAGGACCTACAGTTTAACGTGGAATCCAAACCACGGTGGAGGCCTGGCATTCCTCACATTCACAAGATGCTAAAGAATATTAATAAAATAGTAATATGGCTAATAAACAGTGATAAAACTTATTATAAATAAAGAGGTGCAACGTCCCAAGAGAGAATCAATATAAATAGCTCCCACACACACAATTGTGTCTGTTTGGAGACTAGCTTTCGTCAGCACTAACCCCTTCCCAACACAACCCACCTCCTTCTAACCGATCCGCAGTCTTTATTTAATTCTTCCCTTTCGGCCATCTACTCACAACCGATCCCACGTTTCAAACCACCGTGACCAAACTCTCTAAAACTTTGTCACAAAGAGACTTGAGTCGAGAGCCCAGTGACTTCAGCTTGAATGCTTGGGTCACGTGGTTCGCGAGATCTATCAGATATTGGGGACGACGAGACTTTTGTCGACAGATAGCCCGTGGAGGTTTATCAAGTTGAAAGAAGATGTGTGCGTGTGTCCGCTTGCTTGCGTGCCTTCAATGAATTGAATCAGATGTGGAATATCAGCGAAATTTATGACAGCGTTACTAAAACATTCCCTTTATTTCGATTCTTTTGGTATGTTTGAAAAAAATCAGAGTAACGACTCAATTTAAGAAAGAAAATAAATTGATGATAAGCACGAGTAGCTGTACCAGTATTTGCCTGGAGAGAGTATGTGAAATCAATGTATATTGCAGTTTATTCTGAATCCTATAGTCTTTATAGCTTTCAAACTATACGAATAAAAGTGATTATTTGGAGAAATGTGTCTCAAACTATATCTTTAACATCTCAATTGATAGAGTAATTGCGCGTTAAAGCAAAGGCCCGATGCTCGATTAACTGACCAGAACATTATTCAAATAGAAACCAATGAGTTTTTTTAAAAAAATCCTCAGAAAGTTATAAATCATTGCTTTCCCAAGTCAAAGTTTTAACTCGCAAATTTTATCCCTAATTTAAATTTATGAGTAATAGCGACCACATTAATGCGTGGAAGCTAGTGATTATATTCCGTAGAAAATAATTAGAATTTGATTAATGTGGTCTAAATACACACTCATGGCATATCAAAATAAAATATGTATAAACACAATCCTCGGTAAGTCTTTAGTAACAAATGCTCGGGAAGTTTTTAAATATCGACCCTGTTCCGAGTATTTTGGGTGTAATTAGTAGACGTTCTAGAACAAATAATTTCCACCTTTAATTGAATACTTCTGCAGGTATAAAACTCACGTAGTACCCAGGAGAAAAAATAACTTCAAATGAACGAAATTTTTCAATTGTAAGAGCGATTGAAGCTGCTATCGAAAACTTTTTTTTTTTACTAATTAGTACTATTCAAACGCAAGGCAAATCAATTAAGTTAGATTTTATATATTTTTTTTAAATATCTATATTTTCAAGGGTTCTTCTTTGGCTTATTTTTAGAACTTTTCCTTTTAAATAGGGAAAAATATTAGAGTGAGAATCCTTTAGTTTTTCCAACCGTTTGTGTTTGTTTCTTATTTATTAGAACTAGATGGTTGATTTCGACCAAACTTTACAAACGCATGGATATTATTTTAATGTCTATATAATTATATACAGTGTATAAATGTATATATAATTATATGAAAATATGTACGTTTTTAATCTACCTACATTTATATCTTATTTGATACTATAGCTACTATGCCAAAGGTATGACCATTTTCTTCGTTTATTAAGCTCAATTTGTAATATTAATCTGTGAACTACAATCAAATCTAAAATGATAACATTGGAATAGTAAAAAAAAGTATCATGGTATCTAAAATTAATCAAACAAAATGCTCTAAACTGTTCTTTTCATGCAACTGCTTTATGTTGGAAGGTAAGGAGATTTATGTCCGTTTCCGACTGCTGTTAAAATGTAGGTTTAAATGTTATATTAATAACAGATATGTTCATAAATAAACCTTTTTGATTCTTGCAATCAAATGGAAAATTTCATCACCGAAGTACAAATTAGTTACCGTTCATTTCATCAATTTCATATAACAAATAACCAATTACAGAATTAATTAATGTTCATGCAAATACAGTACATTACATCCCAAACGCTTCATGTAAAATTTAACTTGATGACACATGACGTTCCGTAGAATATGTTGTAGTGGTGCTGGTGCTATTTTGGAACCACTTATAAAGAAACGACACTTAAATTCCGCCTATTCTCTCCCCCACCCCCACATTTTTAAATTAAACACTTGGTTATGTTGTTATTTAGAGAACAATATAACTCAGAAATTGAGACTTTCTCGGTATCCACAACCTAAGATTTTATATAATGTATTGAACAACATTGGATAACCGACAGATGACAACATTAGTCGGGGGATTTTGGTTCAAATCCTAAAAAGGTTCATTAAGTAAGTTATTTTCCACACTGTTTTCCCCCACCCTCTACTAAGGCGAATATTGATATAGTCACTCTCAACTACCCCTAATCCCTACAACTGTATTGGTTATTTTTTCATATTGACTATCTAATTGTGTTGGCACACGACTTATAAGTTGAATTATTGGTGGACAGACAAAGCCCCCGATCCTTTGTACGATAACAATCACCCGTTAAAGGGGAAATCAAGTTCGTTAATTGAAACCCGCACCCTTAGCTATGTAGGTAGACGCGATACCGACTAAGCTCAAAAGTCGAACCCCTTCCTCTTAAATTAGATCGATAATACCTCTTGTGTTAAATGTAATGAAAATATGTTCTGATGATGGTAATTACATGTTTATTACTATTATTTAGGTGTTCATGTCCTTTTTTGGGGCCTCTATAGCAATAAAAAATGTTGTTTTTTTTCATTAACTCTTTCAATCTTAGCCCTCTTGCCTGTTGTATCCGTAGCGCAATCTCTAGATTGGTTGATTGACTTCTGTCACAAAAGAAGATAGCATTATTATTGTTATTTAAGGACCTGCCCTATTATTAATATGTTTAATTTTATGTTCTGCAAAATTTTGCTTTATCAAGTTTTATTTAAAAAGTTACCATATTTAATTTTTTTACTTATGCTTCTTTACTGTATCCTTTTTGAACCTCCATTTACATTTTAAGTGTGTTATTGTTTTCTTTAGTAGTTATTCTTATATGTTGTATCATGATGTATATTTCAGCACTAGCCCATTCTAGTTCACATGACTGTTGGTCACCACTATAATAAGGTAATTTGAATTTTAAATTATCATAATTATGTATGTGTGTCCCTTATAAAGTATTATATAATACAGGGGTTCCCAAACTTTTTTTACTCCAGGAGCCTTTAACCAAAAATAGTACATGTTTGACCCCTAATAGATTTTTTAAACTAATATTATGAACATTCAATAATGACAACTATAGAACACAATTATAATTACAACTATAAAAGTATAAAACAAATGTAAAACATCACATGTTTAGGTTTCACTTAGAAAATTGTCCTTTATTCAAATTTGCTAAAAAAATTGGCAATACTAATTAATGATGCGATTTTATAGAGTATAAAATAGATAAATAATATTCTAAAATTGTCTCGCGGAGCCTGAAGTGGCTATGGTGGAGCACAGTTTGAAAAACTCTGATCTAATAGAGCCATTTTCACCGAGTTTGGTGCATATATAAACTACGCTAAACCACAAGCTAAAAATTCAAAGGTGATTTCAGAAAGAAAATAAAGTTCATTTCTAGGATATCGATGTTTTTCTGTTATTTTGTTCCTGTGGCCAGTAATTCAAACATTAGGATTAGCGACACTTAAAAAAAAAGTATTTGTTAAAATGTGATATAAATTACTATAACATTAACCACATACATATTTATTGTTAATCATTTAAGAAAAACACGATAACCTAAAAAAAATGAACTAAAATATTTGAAAACTATTATTATCAAGAGTCCAAATTTGTACGAAACAATCAAAAGAGGATATTTCAGTAGATTTCGACTGTGCATACATTACAATACTATATAGTTTGCTGTAAATTAGCTCATTAGTCTGTGCAGCCATGCCTAAACTTTAGTCTATGTTTATTTTATGCTTAGATATTGTAACATAATGAATTACTTATACATCAAACGAAACATCAAACGATGAAAGGGACTCCTCCTAGCTTCCTAATAACATAATAGCTTGATCAAACTTCAATCATGAAATCACGTATTTGTGTAGTATATTAACAGAAAGTTAAACCTTTTAGAATATAGGCCTAATATAATATTTTATTACTGACTATAATGACATTATAATGGTTCTGTTTTTAATGTCAAACAGGATTAATTTGTTATCAACAGATACAGTTAAGAGTCATGTGATGTGTGTGAGGGAATGATATAATTGGTTGACTTAGTTGCTTTCAGACTTGTCAAAAACAAGTCTACCTTGTCGTGAATGGACTATAGCTTCACATGATTTGGGGACGGTGATGAGTTGTTAACATGCGACCACGAAGAACCGTCCTTACCTATCTCGACAGAAACACCTGTAATGAAAGAGTGATAGAAATGTTTTACACGCGGTCAAATAATAATCCTGGTTCCCGATAACTCTCAGCGTTTCGATAACCACCGGGAGACCAGGCGATTTCCAGCCATTTTATTCAACAAACACGACGGATGCGTATTGATTCAGGTGGACTGGGATTCGCACGTGTCAACAAGGGAACAGTGCTGCCAACTTTGCGAGTCTAGTGAAGTTGGACTTCACGTGGAACTTGAGGTTTGCGCCCTCTACTGCTTTTAAAGATATTTACGTTTAAACTACCACTTGGGTGATGGATACTATGAGCGGTAATAACATGAGAGGAAGGAGCATCTTAGAAAATAAAAACAAACTTTGTGCGATCAACAATGATAACATTTTACCATAGTTATTTTATAGGTATTGGTGCACTCTATCAAAATTGATATCTTCATGTTACATGAATCGCAATATAAATACATAAAAGTAGTTTTGTAACGGTCAGATATTGTCCTCCCTCCATATTCTCGTAATCTATACATAATTTACGTTAATCGGCGAATGTATGGGCGGGCTCCTGATGTTACAAGCCATGGTTGAGGTTTATAAAATAAAGGTATTTAATTGCATAACTACAACAAGAGAATCACAAAACTTCTGATATATATATCTTTTTTTTTCGCTGCAAACGCTGTCAATCGTAAAATCAAGAAGGCTGCCATTCGATTAAGTACCTAATTAGAACGACCAGTAAAAATAACTTTTGTATATCGTGGTTGCGGTAATGAAATTAATGTATTTGTTACAAGAAATGCAATAAAAAAACACATTTTGTAGACGTTTGTCCTGCGGTGTCATCACTGGTTATCAATGACTTAAACTATTTTTTTTAATAAGCACTGCGTCTTATACCTGTACGGTTTATAAGCTTATGTACTAATTATGCTAATGATCTTAGGGATTAGGTAGGCTGTATTAATAGGAAGTGTACCCATATTTGCGTGAAAAACCAGTATAAAAAAACACCCTCAGCAACCTGATCGAGATTCGAACCTCAATCTCCCCGTCATCGGCAGCCTAGTCTACTGCAATAGTAGCGCGTTAGATCATGCAGACATCGAAGCGTGTAACCATTTAAATTCAGGGTATTAGATGGGGGATGTAGTAAATTTACCTCTGTGAGGACATATTATTTTTTATAATATTGCATTTAACAACCCGAGATATCCGCGACATTTGTGGAGTAAGTATGAGTAAGATATAATTTAGAGGACATGTACGTGCATTTTCATGGGAGGAAGAGATAAATCCATTTAGGAAAAAACACCTTAATATAACTGGCAGTTCCCCACCCTCTTCCCATCAACAGCAAATCAGATTATACGATCTTGACATTTATCCTGCATGCACACCAATATGGGTCAAGAGGATCTTAGCCCACCCTGAGTGTAGCTGGGCTCAAACTCTAGACTCTTGAGCGCTCAGAAAATACTGCCAGTTCGAGGACAATATAATCAATTAAAAATACTGACTTATAAATTATACTTGAACAATACGAATGCGTACGAATTGTGTATTTGTTAAAAATTATTTGTCAATGTTTTCATATAAATCTTATTTTATAAATACATCAATTTAAATTATATAGGTTTACTCGAATATCTAATAATATCATATTTTGACGAATGAAAGTGATAAATATGTGATTGGCCACTGTAATACGTAAGTGTTATGAGTTTTTTTTTTTTTTTTGAAGTTCACTTCACCCTGGACATTATCATTTCCGTTGGTGGTCTTAGTCAAGATAAGCCTTTCACACAAAGACATCTTAAAATGTCATTGTCCAGTAGGTTTGACTACATCTTGAACGGCGGACTTCCAGTCATGTACAGGCACTTCTGAACCCAGCTTTTTAACCAGTGGCGGCTCGTAGCTAAAATTAGTGGGGGTGCTGCTACAGAAAAATGTTTAGCCTTTGTTTTAAAACTGTGTAAAAGGCAAAAAAAATGTATAAAAAGAAAATGTATTCAGTAACTAATGGATTCACGTGCCCGCGTATTAATATTTTATATAGTAACACTTAGAATTAAGTTGAGAAGGTTATCTATAGACCTACCTTAGGTTTAAACGTTCGAGATTTACTGAATAATGCAAATTAACTCAATTATATTCACTCCTATTTGGAAGCTACGTTTGAAAATGTTGATGGTACTCAACATCCTTAAGGTGTTTTTTTATTATTACCTTAAACAGCATGAAAATTAAAGGTTTGATTTAAAGTGAAACGAGAGCAGTATTTTAGAGAAAAGATCCCATATAAAAGTGAACAGAGAATGAGAAGACTAGAGGAATAAATCACTCATGGAAAACTATCTTTAGAGCTGAGATTCGAACCTAAGCTCTCTCATTACTGGTAATCTAGTATAGTACGATACAACAGCCTTGGACCATGTAACCACCGATGTGGACAAGCCTCTACGTTGAACAAGGAGAATCCTCTGAAACGTTAGCGTTCACGAGTGCAATGGCCCCGAGGGAACGTTTTGGGCGCCATAATCTTCCCTCATTTTCAAGCCGGAACAGTCGAGGGCAGAACAAACAGAAGACAATCGACGTATGCAAACAAGTGTGTGTCAGAGCTGCCATCTTGACTGCTCACATGGGAAATACTCGGAAGAGGGCCGTGGCACTCGGGTGAAGGTTGCATTTCTGCACACAAGAACATCGATCTGCTCCTCGGACGAGAAAGGAGGTGGCACAAACACAAAATCTGAACCTTCTTTAGTGGTCTACTCTATAGAGAAAAAGCCAGTTAAGGGGAAAGAGGACTTTTACAGGAAATAAGGTTATCAATCAAAGAAAATATAAACTTTTCAAAATAAGGTTATCAATCAATGAAAACACATACTTTTCAAAATCTTCTATACGCCTTTTTTGTTGTGTGTGTGTTTGTGGTTTTAACTAACATTTTGAAATTTGTATTTGTGTATATAAAATGTTAAGAGTGTTTCTTTTAATTACAATCTAAATAAAAGTGATCACATCATCATTGTACATTGCTAGTTTTTATAAATTTAAATTAATGTTACAGCACAATCGTAAACACTTTCTCATAAAGTGTGTACATTATGGATAGAAACAAAATTTTCAAAAATAGATTTTTAGTCAACTATTCTAAAGTATTAATTATCTTCATATTAAATTAGTAAGAAGGAGTATAATAAATATTCTCAAAGTAACGCTCAATACCAAACAGATATATTGAAAATCTTAAATAAGAACTATGAAAAAGGATATATATAATAAAAATAAAGTAAGTTGAAGATAAAAATAAAAAATGAAGATGAAAAATTGATGAAAGTCTTATAAAACAAACCTCGTCTTTATAAACTTTACAAACACTCTTCATTCGTACATTTAAACATATTTGTTCAGACCATGTTTGTTAAATTTAAAATTTTCAAAAATTAATTATGTGTAAGATACCCTAAGATATTTAGTTTCGTAAAAATAAAAACATATTTTTAATCATAGTGAAAAAACAATTTCATATACACATTTAAACTAAAATTAATCTTAGGCCCTTTTTGAAAGGTTTTAAATTTTCCAGAATTTTTCATAAAAAATTACCCTTAAAATTAATTTATGTTAGAAAAATAAACATACAGTATTTATTATTTATCATCTAAAATAATCCCCAAATACTAATTTTGAACTAAATTGTTAGTTATTTTCAGATAATTTCTATTTTTCAAAAATTATCTATCGGTTAATCACTATTCTATCAATTTGTTGAATAACAACAAATATATAAAATATATATTACTATGTACAATACATTTATTTATGTTATGAAAATATTTAACAAATAGCCATTTTGAACTTAATTAGAGTCATTTTCGTAAAATTTGGAACATTCAAAAATTATTTATTAGTAAACTAACCATAAGTTCATTTGACAGTAAATATTTTAACAAGCCTTTAATTGCGCAAGCTATAAATAGCAATTCAATCATTTTATACCTTTACATTTCACGCGCTATAAGGGGTCAGACTTGATATTTTATGATTTTTACCTACCATTGTTAGCGTAAAGTAATTAATGTATGGGGATGAAAATTTGTATAGGTAGAGATTCATTTGAGGTGTACAGAATGAAATATTAATTAATCTTAACGTTATCATTATTATTATTATTATTAATTCTACCAATATTTGTTTTTCGTCATTTAAAACATATATACAATATTACTTTCGGACATACAGACATAATATCGAAAAATACTATTCAAAAAAATACCTTCTTTTAATGTATTGCGCACACACAAAAATAGTGTATTTTCGTAATTAAAAACTCAAGATCGGTATTCTGTGTGCTATGTTTGTGTTTTGTGTATATCTCTTATTTGTATATTTGAGAAAGTAATAATAATAAGTCAGTTTAAAAAATAGAATTTTGGGGTAGGACATAAATGTATTGAGTTATTTAAAATTATAAATATCAGATAAGTATGAGCATAAAGTTAAATATGTCCAACAAAGGGAGTACTAACCTTTTAATCTAAAGTATCAATGCGATTCCAGTCGGATGAAAGGTTTGGCCATTGAAGTGTATTATTCTGTATCTATTATAAGCAAGTTGAGATACTCTAGCGATAGAGCTGTACACATTTATAGTATTTATTTTTCAATTCACTTGCTTTTTTTTTATTTGTTTTATTTATTCAAGATATTTAACGTGCACTTTCTGAGCCGATTGATGAGATATCAGCACACGAGAAGTTCTATGAGCAAGTGTGAAAGGGCCTACCAATTTTTCCGGGAACGGTACTTTCACATACCAGGATTATTTTATTTGCTAAAATCGACATGGAACCGACGGCTTCACTTCCACCCCGACGGAAGATGCGCTGTAGATTTTTATCGCTTAAGAAAAATCTGTCGGCCCCAGCTGGGTTTAAACCCACGAGCAGTCAAGGACTTTACTACAGAGGTCAACAGGTACTTATTAATCTGACACTTAACTGGTAGTCAATCGTATATGTTATATTACGACATTAATTTGTGTTAGAATATGATATTCTTTCTAGGATATTCGCTCCAAAATGACTTTTATTCCACGATACATGTTCTAGAATGTTGCGCTACAGTCATGTACCTCAGCTATATAACATAATAGATTTCCCACCAATTTGTGCCGATCGACCTAAACTCTGTAATAGCTATGTTAATTAAACAGTTGACACAAAAAAACGTTATATTCAATAAAGTGCTGACCAATGAGTATCGTGACGGAAAGTCTGGAGTTCAAATCTTGGCTGGGAGTACTGAGAGTGTTTTAGCATAAATATTTTCCTATTTTCATCTAAACATATGTGTATTGTGGGTACATTTTCTATAAATTATACCTTTCTTATCCTTTAACGTGATAAATATACGTAACGCCTAAATGGTTAGTAAGATTCGATGGGGAAAAAAAGAACCTAAACCGTATCCTTAAGGAAACAAAGCTTATCAAAGTGTTATTTTGAGTATACTATAAAGTTGAAATTACAATGATAAAGAGGCGTTGTATTGTATATAAGTGCTATGTCCGCAACGCCTCGTATTCCTACCCGTCTGGACTATCCTCAATTATACAGGGTGGCGCCGAAATAATTGGACCATTAGTAACTTGAAAACTAACACTTACACTTTAATTAAAACGTAAGTATTCACTACCTAAATAAAAGCAAAATGCATACTAAGCTTTTTACCTTTTTGAAGATAATGTCACTCTGTTTAATCTTTATTCCTACAGCGCTTGTCGTGTAGAGCTCTACTGCTGAGGACGGGGAGATCGAGGTTCGAATCTCGGTCGGGTGAACTAGGGGTGGTTTTTCCTAAATGTTTTTCCATTCTCCCTCCACGCAAATGTGGGTTCACTTCCTCTAATTCAACCTTCCCAATTCATATTCCATTAGAGTAATTAGTACTTAAAGCGTATAACCCGAACGGGTAGTAAGACGCGGTGCTAAATATTATTATTATTTATTCCTACAATTATTAGTATAATTTGTTATATTGTTTAGATTTTTTCTGGCCTTATCGGTGGGTGCGCAGAGAAAGCTATATGGCTCAGTCTAATTTGCCGGTGATGGGGATGTAAGGGTTCTAATCCCGCCGGGTAGGGATGGGCCTATAATGAAGGTGGATTTTTAAAAAAAATCTCACTCTTTCCTTTCACACAAATGCAGGAACATTTTTTATACATTTCACGTTTCTAAAACCTATATTATCAGTGTAACTAAGCCGGGTAGTAATAAAGTGAAAACAGTTTTTAATTTCTTCCTGATACAAATTATTCTTTGTTCTTCCAATTAAAAAATATTAGTTAGAATTGTTTGTTCTATATAAATAGTTTTGGGTCCTACTATTAAGAAAATCAGTAAAAAAAAGATCCTAAAATACATTACACTTATCTTAAAAATTAAATATGTTAGTGAAATAACATGTTTCTTCGCATTTTAGAGAAAACCACTAAAATAAAATAAAACATCTTACAATGAAATAATACAACTATATCAGTTATGGAGCTTTTTAAAATCAATTAAGGAATTAACATGTCCATAAATTATTTTAGAAGAACATAACAAATGCCTTATTCAGAGATTTTGGTATTTTTAAGGTTGCTAAGCAAACTGTAGTTATTTGTAATGAGGACAGAGTCAAAGTATTTTATATCAATTGTATGTATCTAAATAGATACCAATATAATGAGTAGATGATTTATATTCCTAATATGATGAGAATGAATGGGCCAAAATGATGAGCTCGGCTATTTCATTAACATGACAAGTTATATTGACCACAACCATTAATAGGCTTTATTATTATTATTGCTGTACTGATACCGAGCACAAAGTTCTAACGTAGCAAATAATTATAATTTTAGGAGGGAGAAAATTGGGTGGAAATGCAGCGTCAAAAGTTTAGTAAATATAATATGTAACCCACTATAACCCTCCCCTCACTACCCTCTCGAACCCCTCACCCACAAATTAGTAAATAATGAGCAAGCCATTTTCAACAGAATGATGTACATTTATCTAAAGTTTGCACGAAAATAGTTGAAATAAAGTAGTGACAAAGTGCCCCGTTTCTATAGTTAATTAACTTTCCATTGGCAAACTGCTAGCTACGCTAGTTGGCAGGATGGATCGGGTGTTCACAACCAGGGGGGCGCATTCAAGAATTCAGAAGAGAGTGTTGGCATTTGTAAATTTTTTCGATATAAATTTTTATTCGGACCCAAATAATGCAGATAAAAACCACACATTTTACAATAAATAGAGAAAAAGTAGATGATTTAATTTCAAATTTTATTTGTTCAACTATTTGGCAATACATCTTTGGCAGTAATCGTGTGGATGTTGACTGTTTTATTTTACCAGCCTCAAGTTTTTTTGGGGGGGAATTTAGGAGTTACTTATTAAAAAGAGCATTCATCGGTAATTTTAATTAGGTTTATCTGAAAGTTTAAAATATATTTCACTACGCATCAATCAGCATTCAAATGGATTGTGTTAGTTCACGTTTTAAGTTAGTATGATATTTGGCCCTGAATCTCATCCACCAATTATTCGTAGATAAGAGAGAAAGATGATATTCCTGCTTGTAAGCAATCGTTAAAGTGGGGATACGTAAGTCAAGATCTGTATTTTGGTTTTCTATATTCAATGTTGGCTCTTACACAACGTCGCTTAAACTAAGTTGATGGCTACGTGGTTATGTTCTGTACGCGCTACGCTTAGGATCCATCTCACCGCCTATTACCCGAGATATTAGATACAAAATTACACTCGAACCAGTTATCACACATATGTGATTTTTTTGCATACTTCATTTAGTAACCAGCGAAGTTAAGATTAGTGAAATAGATTTTCATTTTAGATTAATTGTTTAAATATATATTAGCAACACATCTTACTACTCGTTCGGGCTATATTCTTATGTACTAATTATGCTAATGATTTTAGGGATTAGGGAGGCTATATTTAGATGAAGTGTACCCGCGTTTGCGTGTAGGGAGAATGGAAAACCATTTTGGAAAAAACTCAGTACACCCAATTGAAATTCAGACCTAGATATCCCCGTCATCGGCAGTCTAGTCTATTGCGATATTAGAGCGTTCAACATGGTTAGCATATTAGTTACATTCATAGTGATTTAGTAAGTAGAATTATAATAATACTAATTAATTATTGTTTATTGGGTGTTCCTTGAAGAATTAATTAGTATGGTTAACATAGTTTCACTATTTTCTAACGAAGACCACAGAATCCCGCATTAATCTATGACGCCTGGTTTAATGAGTATTACCTACCTCTTAAAAGAACAGGTCACCTGCTTTGGGGGACACATTGGCTAAGCTATGACGTCACTCTTGCACTTAACCAGAGTGCCGATAACGGAGAGGTTGAGGTTCTAATCTCGGCTGGGTGTACTGAGGAAGGTTTTTACACTCTCCCTTCACGCAAATGAGGGTACACTTCCTTTAAATATAACCTTCCTCCACCCTCAAGCTATTAGCGTAATTATTACATAAGCGTGTAGCCCGAACTGATAGTAAGATGCAGTGCTAAGAAAAATATCATTTGTATGCCTAATACTAAGCTTAGTCTACCAGTATTAATGCTCATATGATCTAAGGCGTCAGTCTCACAATTAACTTGATTTCCATTATAATGCCGCTGTGCTTACTCTTAAATAACCTTATTCATCTCCCAGTCTTTGAATTGAGCCATTACTAATATATTTGTGCAATGTGATAGATTTTAAAAATTAAAGAATTAAGCTTACAAGATCCAAATTATCCTTAGAGTAGGGGTTTAGTCGTACCAAGTATCGTATTCGTAAATTGATAAATTACACCTTGACATTGTCATGTGTATGATTTCCATTCCCGAGAGTAATTTTTAAATTTACGGATTTAAAAAAAAAACTTTTTATCCTTAGGATACGTGCCTGATAAGGATATATATGTTTTACTTGCTTATGCAGCTATTTCCACACAATAGAAGTGGAAAGGGAACTATGACATACCTTAGTGAAACCGGGACTTTCGATTGCACTAGTCTTATTTTATGAAATATACATAGGTTTAAAATAGATTAGTGTCCAATTAAAAGGAAAACAAAACCTACTATAAAAGCCAGTATGTCCCCATGATGAATTATTCACCGTTTATCACGACACGTGATACGTACTCTGTAATCAGTAACTAAATTAACCAATATTTAGAGTTAGCAGACCACATATGATTGAATGAGGCAGGTCAAGTATGACTTGTAACTGTCAAATAACGGCAAAGTCTCGTCACTTGAATAATACAGTGTACCCAACGCCAGATAGTTATGTAACAGTCGTTATTTAGAAGGAAATTTGATCTACTTGGCATATTGATAGTTGGAGTAGCAAATGGGCTAATAAGTCCCATTTCAAGCATGGCATTTCTGGAACAACACAATTTGTTGTCAATCGTGTTTCATTTATGTTTATAGATATATTGATAGCCCTCAATAGTCTAGATTGAAAGAAGATTAGATAATATACTATCTCATCATAATTAATTATTATTACTAGGTGTTCTGTCCTATAAGTCAATTCCTTTTGTTAGTGAACTTAGACCAGCAGTGCTCCCTGTCTCACTTCCAATTGTGTTTCTTTAACTCAAATATTAACTCCATAGGCGGGTATGTGAGCTAAATGTCAGGTTCATTTTCCCTGGTTTTCCGGTCGAGTTCCGGCCAGGTCTAGTGGGAGTATTTTTTCCTAAACGATTTCCTACTTTCACTACCCACAAATGTGGGCACATTTACTCTAAATTCTACCTTCCTCATCCCTATCCTAGTAGCTTAATTTATATGTATGCCTATAAGCCGAATGGGTAGTGAGTCATGGTGAAAAATTCCTCAAATATTACGATTAAAAAAAATACAAGTGAAAATGAAAAATAAATGTTTTAGGACAGAGTTATTGAAAACACTAGGATTTGACAGCTCTACTTAGAGGAGGGTTACTTTGAGTCTCTGATGATACGGGCCACTAATTAATCATAAACAGTGTATATTCGTACCACCATAGAAGTAATCTTTTAGAAGATGCTAATAAATTTAATAGCCTCACTCATTCCCATAAAAATATCTCAATGTTGGTATATAAATAAATAGCTGACAAGAGGTAATTTCAAATCGTTCATTGTTGTGAGATTTGAGGAGGAGGGTGGACGCTTTGCTTAGAATTCAACAGCTAAAATTTCCAAAATTAGACAGAGTAAACCCTTATCTAGAAAGTCGAGGAAGCGCTCTTTCTACATAAATTTTAACGCTCGATAAATAGTTTCGAATGCAATTTAGCACCATCACGCGCAATTTATGCTAGTAATAAATATGTATGGGCTTGCTTGAGCTTGAGATACGAATCCCTTAATATGAGTCCAAGTGATATTTTAGTGAGTATTAATTATGTCTAATATGTTCTATTGTTGATATTACCCAGAAGATTACATGGCTGGCTAGATGTTGAGTGTTGCTTATAATTGCATAGCGACGGATCGTAGCTATTATGTTATTTGACGCCACAGACATTCATCAATGTTTTGTCAAGGTTTTAACAGGGCCATGCCTAGCAAAGTTTATAGTCTCGTCTTGCAAATAAACCTAGCAGCAATCATAATACTGGTGTAATTAATTTAGAAAAACAATAATTGGTAGTGTTAATTGTTTATTACAAGAAGGATGGATGAAGAAGAAACATATCAAGAGATTGGTTTGTTAAAACCTGTTACAATGTGCACTTGGTTACGTCAACGTAGCCACGTGATAAACGATTAAAATGCAGTTTTGAGAGCCACTTATTTTGTATACTAGTAAATAAGACAATTAAATTAGCCTATTATTATGTTAATTAACTCTGAAGAGCAGACCATTATCGCAATAATTATGAAATAGTATTACTACACAAGAAACGTGATTGTTGCAAGGGGTTTCAATGTAAATATTATTACCTCAAAGTATTCATGAGCCATTTTGATGATTTAACAGCAACCTTGACGAACTACTTATTTTTATCCTAGCAAATATGTATCTATCAAAGTACTAGTATGTTAATTAATTCTGAAAAGAATGCAATTATAGTGCTAGTTATTTATTACATTGGTGATAAAATAAGATAGTCACGTGTTCCAACATGCACTTCGATTATTGAAAATACAGTTTTGAGGATCAGTTGTATCTAGATGAGGTGGTCAGTTTTATGATTATTATAGATAAATAATGTTTTAAATATATCTAAGCTTTCTAAATTATTTTTTTTTAATCTTCTTTATATTTTTCTTGATGTGGGTGGTTATAGTGAACTAATATATATTTTGTTCGCGTTGGCGGCTTGTTATCATCCGTTGCCATGACAGCAAATCGCTCCTTATCGAAGTTTGAAGTATGCGCACAGAAATAAAATATACTCATAAAACTCAGAGATTATATTTATATATTATACATGTGTATATGTACATATATACCATATATGTGTGTTTGTTTGTGTGTAAGCGCCTTTGTGTGTATATATGTGTTTATGTGTGTAAATTGTTAAGTGCTTACTGTTTATAATGTATTTTTTATCCCACGTCTTACTACCCGTTCGGGTTATACGCTTATGTACTAACTACGCTAATGGTTTTAGGGATTAGGTAGGTTATATTAATAAGAAGTGTACCCGTATTTGCGTGGAGGGAGAGTGGAAAACTATTATTGAAACACTAGCCTCAGTACATCCGAACCAGATTCGAACCTCAATCTCCCCGCCATCAGTAGTCTAATCTACCGCAAGAGCATGCGTTAGACCATGCGGCCACCAAAGCGGGTGTTATTTTATGTATTGTTATTTGTTGAATATATATATATATTAATAAGCGTTTGGCAATATGTTATATAAGAGCAATAATTCCTACTAGTTTATGAGATAATGTCTTTACCAATAAAAATAATAATAAACGTTGTAGAAGTGGCTAAGAAAACTTTCGTGGAGTTATTTTTGAAACTCTCTAGCCATTGTTTGTTTAACATAACATCTTAATTATATTGTTAATTATGGCCGTGGACCTATGTCTATATGCCAAATAAAAATGTGTGAATCATGTCAAGTTATTTGACCTTTTTTTATATGTTTTTTATACACCTACTTAAGTTACATCCCCCCCTTGATAATATATTATTTCTACACCATTTAAAAAGAATTAGGTTTCAATGAAAAAAAAATATTTCTGGATTTAATTTCATTTTCTTGTATAATTGATTGTCTCAATGTACATTAGACTGAGAGGATCTATTATAACTTAGTTCGCAGCTTATTGAAGTAAATTTTATTCGAGAACATAACTATTTAATTGGGTTTGATAATTTACATGACTCGGGATCCATGTTGTCGCTAGTATACATTTATTATCTTACAAATGGCCTAACTTCCCCCATGCTTACAACCTGAATAGGTAGTAAGATGTGGTGCTATTAAAAAAATCCCCAATTTTCTAGGATAGATACAATAAATACATAAATCTCTATTACCTTTTTTTTTATAAAATACAAACATAATTGTATTGATGTTATTTTATAGGTAAGCCTATTTATAATGTATATCAAAAGTGGCAGATGCAGATCTCATTACTTAACGAGATATATAGCCAGGTGGTTGAGAAAATTATACAGATAAATAATTAGCTAGATAACAAGATAGATAGATAGATGTATATAATCAAATGTGGTGAGTAACAATTCACTTTATTCGCGAGTCTTTGCACTATAAATTGCGTTAAATATATATTATATAAAAGTATAAGGAATATTTAACGCGTACTTTCTGAGTCGACTTATATTAGCACAAGACTTATAAATAAATAGCTATATTCTATAATAGAAACAGCACCCAGTTTTGCTTTTGTTTTCTATTTATTTTTTATTTAGCACCGCATCTTACTACCCATTCTGGTTATACGCTCACGTACTAACTACTCTAATTGATTATTAATTGGGAAGGTTGAATTTATAGGAAGTGAACCCGCATTTGCGTGAGAAGAGAGTGTAAAATCATTTAGGAGAAACCGCCCCCAGTTCATCCGACCGAGATTCGAACCTCGATCTCCCCGTGCTTGGCAGTCTGGCTCCATACAAAACTAGCATGTTAAGGCACTCAGTTCCCCGTTTGTGAAAGGGTAAGGCCTAATTTCCACATTTTACAATGATACTTATTTCAGTCATGCCAAGAATCGATCCCTAGTACCCTTAACTTACTATATCGACGCGCCACTAAGCGAGTTGAATGGTTGGACTATAATATGTTCAAAGGCCCCCTCCCCTATTTTGAAGCTGTCAGTTATAAGAGGTGCATCATCACCACACCACTTTTGAATGACACCTCGACGCATGTAGTGTCGTGATATTTACAAAGCCAAACCGTCACATATTGTGCCATTTAATTCAGGTCAACAGAGCAAGACGGCAGACATTCCTCGTGAGCCATCACGTCAACATACACCCCCCCGCCCCCCTCTTGCACAAACACACACACACACACTCGTCAGCCACCTGTCTCCATATTACTACGCTACGTGATAACATACCTGCCGTGCCGCACCACTTTCAGTTTTAGTTTCACACTTGAGGATTTCAGTTATATTGGTGTATAGTATGATTCTGGTTGTAGCAGCAATATATGTTAGCTACAAAAGTTACTAGAGCTATTTACATGCATTCATACGTCGAGACACGTGATCCACAGATAGCATTTTTGATAGATAATATTCATTATTATTTAGCACCACGTCTTACTACCCGTTCGGGTTATATCGCTTTAAGTACTAATTACTCTAATGGATTAGGAATTGGGAAGGTTGAATTAGAGGAAGTGAACCCGCATTTGCGTGGAGGGGGAATGGAAAACCTTTTAGGAAAAACCACCCCAGTTCACCCGACCGAGATTCGAAACTCGATCTCCCCGTCCTCAGCAGTCGACAAGCGCGTTAGCCAACTACGCCACCGAGGCGGGTGATAGATAATATTATCACAGAAAAAATAATAATTATAATACCCTCGGCCACGTGGCTTAAGGCCTCACTCTCGCAATAGATTAGATAGAGGGAGATTGGGGTTCAAATCCCGGTTGAGTGTGCTGAGGACGATTTTTCCTAAATAGTTTTTACTGCCTCTCCACACAAACAGGGGTACACTTCCTCAAAATGCAACCTTCCTCATCCCTAACTTATTAACGCAAAAGTACACATGCGTATAAACCGAACGGGTAGTAAGACGTGCTGATAAAAGAAACTATTAAAATTGAATTAATGTTGACAGTAAAATCGATGTTTGTGATTTAAAAAACTTTCTTCCAAGCATAATCTTACTATACAATCTTTGTCTGTATTACTGTATAGCTGTAAGCGGAAAACATTAGTCCAGGATATTATTAGTCTGAATGCAAGAAGTACTCTAGTACAGCATCGGCACGCACTCAAAAGGAAGGAATCTCTTACCCAACACAGATCTAATAATCTCAATGTTGAATAGTAGATTCGTGTTCAAGGATATTAGTGCTACTTTATCCAATATCTCACACCTTAGCTAATTACTAAAGCCTACACAGCATCAACACCAGTGTTTTTCAAATCCTAACTTAAAAAGAAAAAAAGAAAGACTTTGGGCCAGTTTCATAGTCAAATTTAGTACGCCTCAAGTGCGGTGCTACACTAAGTACATGACACCTACCTAAAATCGAATGGAATGGGCCGTTCTCGCATAGGAAACTGGCTCATTCCATTTTGGTTTAGGTAGGGGTCGTCATCTACTTAGTGTAGCACCACACTTGAGGCGTACTAAACTTGACTATGAAACTGGCCCTTTAATTAGCATATTATTATGTCAAAAGCCTTTGAATATTTAGATGGTCCTATATTTAATACTTGTTTGGGCAGTGGTGTACATGAATATTTGACACCTAACCTGAAGGCCAGTTCTCACGTATCATTTTCAATGAATCGTTGAAAAGGAATACAAAATGAACGTCAGAACACTAATTTCATTAGACTGAATCGTTATTTAAAGCTTTCATTAAGAGTGAAAGAAGTTCTATTTTTGTTCATTTTTAACTATCATTATTGAAAAATGACAATAAAATGAACAGTGATAACACGTACAAGAATTAATTAATTAATGAATTTTTCTTTGAATGTAAAGATTTATTCTAATTAAACTCTAAAATGTGACCACCTGCGACCACTTTATTGGATTTAATTCTCAATTGTTTTCCAATTTTCGACTTGCGGTGGAAAACCAGACAGCATTTAACGAAATTTGAGGCACTTATTTACAGACATTGTGTTGTAAGAGTTCTCAAAAATTATGTTTAAGTGTCGCGATGAACAAACTGAATTTTTTTTTATTCTTATAGGAAATTTCTATCAATGAAACGCTAATTGATCAGTCACCTCATGATCATAATGATCAATGAAATGTGTGAACGAATTCCTTTCATGTTCATTTTAATGAAAAATTAGTAATTGAAAATGATACGTGAGAACTAGCCCTAAGCTTAGCTAAGCTAACCTAATTTGCCTAATATATGCAATCAAATTAATAAACGGTTGAAAAGATACACTAACAAATCAGTTCTGATTTGTTATGAGGTCTGGTTCCCCCCCCACCCCCACACACACACAACTACAATTCCTAAGGGCGGCATTGACAAAGAGCCACTACCTAAAAATGTCCTAGTCTAAATATGTCCTGCCACAGTGGTGTTACTTCGAGTGAGAACTTTTTCCCAGACAAGAGACGAATAACAAAATGCAATATTTAAGCTTAATGTTGTACATTTGCTTTAAAAAATAACCACTCGACACAGGAGTATAGTTAATATAATATGTTTTTGAATGTTTTGCCTCCCCGAAACTTACTACCCTTTCACGCTAAACGAATTTTTATTACGCTGATGGATTTGGGATGAGTTAGGTAGAATATTTTAGGAAAGGTATCCACATTTGTGTGGAGGTGAAGTGGGGCGCCATTTAAGAAAAGTCACGTTCAATGTATGTTGTTACAATTTGAGCAATGACCTTCCCGTCATAGATGCGACTAGCATTTAGTCCACGAGATCATTAATGATTGTAATTTTTACCTTGGTTTTATTACGAATGGACATTTGGAGATCTTTTTTAAAAAATACTAACTTTTTTCAGTCAACAAGGATGACATGTTACTATATTATTATTGTTGTTTTATAGGTATTGATAGTGTTAACAGTTATATTGACTTGAGGCATGAATACGTGAAAGTAGATCTAATATATTTTTCTAGATGTAAGATATGTTCATTCGTAAGAAATTTGGGGTATACTACTTTGTGGTTTAGAAATAATTTATTCTAACACACACCTATTAACTCCCATCCAGACTTGAACAGAACAACGAGCACGAACATGTTCGCGACAGGTGTGGACGGTTTTCCGAACAGAACATTGTAACAAAATGTGTTCATTGTTCTGCTCGGCACCGATCCACCAGTTGTCGGGTTTTGCCCGTCGCATCAAAGGATGTTGATGTTCGGTCTTGTTCTTGTCTGGACGCCTCCGCGAAAATTTACGCGAACGTTTCCCCCGAACGTACAGTCACTGGCCGGACAGCAGTGGAGTCACACATGTGTTTTGATTTTTGTAAGTAAGCCAACATATATCTTTTGGCGAGTGTTTTTCATAGTGTATGTGTTGAATTAATTATTGTTATTATTATCTCGTTACTTTAGCATATTGTAGAAATGTAGTGGTCAAAAGAAGTTAAAATTAAGCTCATAGAGCTCTATAAGTCCCACCAGGTAATATGGAATCCTAAAGACTTAGATCAATATTATAAAATAAAAAACAGGATGCGTGGAGGAGATTGGGGCCGGGATGGACAGGGATGGAAACGAGTGCAGTTTAAAAAATGGAAAGTATGTTAGCCACCCTTAGAAAGGAAGAAAAAAAAGATATCATCGGTACTGGAAAAGTTAAGAAATCATATACAAACTAATATATATATAACATTTTTGTAGGTTAAATATTTGCTGTACCTCAGTGGGCAAAGTACGCCCTGAGTAGGGTACTTAGGGACAACTAGGGGAGGATTGTTTTTTTGGCATCGCGTCTTACTACCCGTTCAGGTTATATACCTATGTACTAATTACACTAATGGGTTAGAAATGAGATAGGTGTATTTAGAGGAAGTTCACCCATATTTGCGTGGAGAGCGTAGGGAAAGTATTTAGGAAAAACACCTTCACTGCACCCAACTGGGTTTGAACTCTGATCCACCCATCCTCGGAAGTCCAGTGTAACACTAGAGTGATACCTTAGACCCTGCGGCCACCGAGGTGGGTAGGGGAAGGAATAAAGGCATATTTTTTACCTGATTTTCTTTTATTGATGCTGCACCTTTTTTACTTGTTACTAATATCCCCGTTTACATACCTCATTTTACTAATATGACTTAATAGACTGATTGTTGCTAAATTTTTATCTTCAGAAACTTTTTTGTTTACCAAATAGGAGATGTTGTTGGTGAAATTAAAATAAATAAAGTTAATACCTAAAGTGTTTTATTACATTTATTTATAGCAGCCTCTACTTAAGTACCATAATTCTTTTTTTTTAATTTCTATCACAATAAACACACACACGAGCGTTTTTGTTCTCCAGTTGTTTAATGTAAGTACAAATATTTAACAAACTATGGGAGCACGTTGTGAACATGTTCTGTTCAAGTCTGGACACTTGGCCACAGCGAACCGAACAATGAACATGTCCGTGGAAATGTTCGTGAAAGTGTATATTCTTGTTGGACCCAATATCTACCTATTGTATAGGTAGGTATGAATTTACACTTGAGAAAATTAATAGAAATGTGTTGACATGAATATGTGCAATATCTATTCAAATTTAACCATATTTATCGGAAGACCACTGCCCCTCCTTCTCTCCACCACCGGAACCGTTGGAGTTATGGTAACCATTTTTGGGTGGAGGGTACCCCTTGAAACCTTACCCAAAAATATTCCTTCCCCAACCCCCTCCCTTACCAGACGTATATTTGGACCCTCAAGGCAATGGGACGAAATTGTAACAAATAATGTTGTCTATACTTAAGTTTTCTCAAACACTTTGTAAAATATAAAAAATGCCTCATGAACATCTTATATATTTTCTATTTTAAAACCAAGTTTCTTTAAAGCCAAAAAACAAAATTAACTGCTTCGGTGGTGTAGTTAGCTAACGCACTAGTCGTGTTGAGCTAGACTGCCGAGAACGGAGAGATCGGGGTTTTAATCTCTGTCGAGTGAACTGGGGTGGTTTCTCCTCAATGGTTTTCCACTCTCCCTCGACGCAAATGCGGGTTCACACCCTCAACATTCAACCTATGCAATTACTAATCCATTAGCTTAATTAGTATTCAAGCGTATAACCCAAACAGGTACTAAGACGCGGTGATAAAAGAAACTAAGATTTTCGTCTCTTTGTGTTTTATTCATTTGTGAAAATATTTATTTTCTTTAGTTTATACAAAGTCTTTATTAAATAAAAATAATATTTTTTTCCATCTTTACCTAATTATTGCACAATTTGCACACGGGTTTGCTAGTACAGTGCTATATTGTAAGTTAATTGTATCACATAGCTGTAGGACTATTTATTTTTTTCGTTTGCCTATGTAGGTTACTTCTTCACTGGCAACGTATTTTAAAACAATCCAAGGTATTACCACAACGTGTTACTCTACCTGTTTTAAAACCTTTACTTCTACATACACTGTACAAAAGGGTGAAAATATTGCGAGGTGTTTGTCATCAAAGACGTGACGATTTTACGCAAACGTTTTCATCTGTACAATACGTGATTTAAACTGTTTTTAATACCTCACAAAACGTTCACTTAAATGCACAATAGCAAACATTGGGAGTGTCTGAGAAGAGGCACAAAGAGAGAGAGAGAGCTCGTGAATATTTTCAGCCACCGTGATATTTATTGTGTTACTTGTAACAATCTAGTATTTATGTTCAATGTACGTTTTAAAAAGATTGAGAGCCCCACACCTTAACACAATCGGTGGCGTGTCTGTCTACTTAACTAAAGGTCCCGGGTTGGATTACCGGCATGGCCGAAAAATTTATCAATGTTGTAATGTGGGTTTCCCCTATCACAGTGATAAATTAACGGTCGGAAGCTGGGTAGTTGTGTCACTTCTATATTTAAGTTAGTTTATAAGTATAATCAGTCGGTTCATAAAGGGAACGTTAAATACCTCAAATATTTTTTTAAAATATAGAATGACAGGGCTTTAATAATCGATTGGTCTCAAGTATTGAAGAAATCTCTTTTCAAAATTTTGCTACGTTCCCTATGCCAAATACACTAGTAGACTACTAGTACCAGGCCAGGGGTCTCCAACTTAAAAGTGCCCAAGGTCATAATTTAATCCAAGAATCTAATGGTGGGCCGCGTTATAATCGGCTAATTTTTGTCAAGTTACATAAAAACGAGAACAGATGTTTAGTTGGGATTGAAATAAGAAACGGTAATTTAAATATATTTAATTACATATTCAACGTAGAGACGCAAAAAAAAAAGCATTTTGAGTTGCTAGTTGGAAACCCCTGTGGACAATGCAAACCATTTACCACTGAAAAATGAATTCGAAGTGTTCCTATTGGTGACCACGTGCATACTAAATTTATATCAAGCTTTACAGTTGTTTTAAAGAGCCTATAGAAAAATGAGGAGATTTTATTTTTACATAGTTTCAATTTAGAAGAACGCTTAAATATTTTTACTATGTTTTAAATTTTATTTAGGGTAGTGCTCTTAGGCGTCTAACCCAAACGGGTAGTAAGACGTGGTGCTAAGAAAAATGTGCACTTGCTGAACTGGCCCATTTTACTAACCATCACATGACTTACAAACTAACAGACAAAGCAGCCAATCCCAGAGCAGTCATTTCATCACTGTGAAAGGGTGAATCTAAATCCAACATATTTTTTCAACCCTGACGGGATTTGAACTTAGGCTTCTTAGCTTGAGAGTAAAATATATCAGTCAGGCTATTTTTAATATTGCCTTTACAGTCGATTGACATATAAAAGTGGGGTTTGTCCTCTGGCACCTCGTAGTGCACCCAAAGGGGATTGTACAGCGTGTGAAGCGCAACACGATCCAGCCTACTTCAGAGGCCAACAAGTTTATGAAATATTTGATTTTTTTTTTAATGAAATTAATAGGCAGTAAACGTATTTGATTAATGTTTATGGCCTGACAGCTTCTCAAAAACTATATTTCTTTAACTTGTCAGCTCTTGCTAATTTGAGCGAACTTGGACGCTGTACAAATAAGAAAAATTCCATTGTTACAAATAAATTAAAAATAACCCAAGTCAAATTTTGAAATGTTTGCATAACAGAGTACTTCATTAGTGAGATTTGTTGTCCGCACGTATGCGAGGTGGACTGACATATTTCTCTCTCTCTCTCTCTATCTCTCTCTCTCTCTCACACACACACACACACACACACAGAGGCCAGGTTTGAGTGAAGACCTCACGAGGTTATTCCTGGCTCAGACCACAGATCTGTTTGACTGACGTCCTTTGTGAGTACATTTTGGCCAGAGATCCCTCCACACCCTTCAGATACCCATGCCCATCTTCCTCTCACGTGGTCCCGCCATGTTTCTCGAATTCTTACATCAACCCATCCATTCATAAAAGTGGTGAACTTAAATTTTCAACCAAGCGACTATTTTTTATTTTTTTATTTTTTTTAGCACTGCGTCCTACTACCCAATTGGGTTAAACGCCGATATACTAATTACACAAATGTATTAAGGATGAATCTAGTTAATATTTACAGGAAGTGTGCCTGCATTTGCGTGGAGCGAGAGTTGAAAATGTTTTGGAAAAGTCATCCTCAGCACACCCGAGAGGGATTCTAATCCCGATCTCCCCATCATCGGCAGTCTAGACTATTTCCACCAATAAGAGGGTAAATTGCTCGTTACAGCGGCCGAAATACATATTCTAGGTTTAATTTATGATTTTATAGGGTTATTATAAGTTATTTTTATGCCCTATTTTACTCCAATTATGTTCATTTATGCCGTAATAATATTAAAAGTAGGATTTAAAAAAAAAAACTTTTATGTAGTCAACATTTAACATATTTTGTTATTTTATTAGTGATATGTTATAGGTAGGTATTGATAATATCTACCAAAAGTGACAGCTACAGAGAACATGCCTTGACGTATGAATACTTGAATGTAGATCTAGTGACCTTAATAGCTGTCGGATAAATTGGACTGTAACTCTGACATATTTGTCGCTGGGAAACCAGACAATACGAGGTTGAGCGGAGAATCAAGAGCTTATTTCCAAAGTTAGCTACATGTCTGCTTTACTCACCAAACTACCCAACTAATTTTAAAACAATCCATGTGACTTTAATATCTATGTTTATAAAATAGTTTGCTTTTCTGTCATGATACATGCGCGATTACCGCAAGCTAGCAGAAGTCTGAAATTTTAAAATTAGTAGCCCCTATACACGGGCGTGTGCACCTCAAAGTCAGAATTTTAAAATGTTTCTTATAAAAAAAAATTACAATTATTTGAAACCCGGTTCAGAAGCAAAAAGGCCACGGGCAAAGCGGGCTTAAAGGCACTAACTTTAAAGATATCTTCCACGTAAAATCGTTAAACTAACAACATTTCTCTCGGGCAACGCCGGGTATAGTCTGTTTACGGTAGGAATTGTTTTCTGAAAGGCCTTTTTTCATACCATAAATCTATTATATTGTAGGATATTGGTAGAAAAAAGGACCTTTCAGAGAGTAATTCCTACCGTGAATGGAGTATACTTCAACTTGTAATTACTATTTGTATCTTTATAAAGGCCACCAACCAGAGCGCGGAGACATATTTTTAGAGGAAAATATCACGCAGTTTCACGAGGAGAGAATGGGAAAACAATTATGGCATAAAAAAAACCTTAGAACATTCGAGGAGTACATTGTTTCTTCATTTTGACAAACGATGAAAATTATCATCACTCTTCAAAGTGACAACACATATGCTATTTGGGGGAGCGGATGAATATGTAACTATTTTTAGAAACTTTAAACTACTATAAGGCAAACCCAATGGGGAAAGCCCATTGGGAAACCTATTAGCAGATGGGAGGATAACATTAGAAAGGACCTGAAAGAGATTGGTGTAATGAGGTGGACTGGATAGAACTAGCACAGAATAGGGATAGGTGGGGTACTTTTGTAAGTGAGGCAATCAACTTTCGAGTTCCTAGTGCCATAAAGTAAGTAAATAGGTAAGTAAACTATTATAAAAAGTTTAAGTGATCCTTGAACAGACTCTACAGTTTACAGTCCCCTTTTCATACAAAAACTATTTTACTACTTGACGTATGTATACGTCAATGCATACTATACTCACCTGCCACTTTTGATGTGCATTATCAATAAAATAACACTTATAAGTAAAATTTTATCGTTACCACAGAAGGGGTTGGTTGTACTGAAGATGTTTTTTCATAAATGTTTTACCATTTTACATCCACCTGAGTTTTTGCGTGTTTCGTCTTCTTTAGGCCTACACCATTAAGAACGTGCGTGCAATGTGCATCATAGCAGGCCAAATTCAGCTCCCGGACCGCGTGAGTTATGGAAGTAAAGGAGAAAAGAATATACTAAGATATGACAGAAATGTATGCAGTGCATTCGTATTTGAATGACTTATCGAAATTTTCCGTGGTAACGATGGGGGACAAGGCGACAAAGTTTCTTGATAATAGCTACATTATGTCCCAATTATGACGGAATGAAGATTTGTGCACAGTGCTTTATCTGTGAAGTTATTCTAAAATGGTCAAAAACAGACTTTTCAATGTAGTTTTTATCCAAATAACGTTTGATATTCCAACAATGTTCTGTAGTAGGGACATCTGTTAACTCTTTATATCTACTAATGTTTAATCAGAAATGATCCACATGCAATAGTGTTCGTGTAAATTTACAGTTTCTAGCCGACTGTATCACTTAGTTGATGAGAATCTGAAGCACGCTCTTAATGCATGTATCCGGACAGCTCGGGTGAGTAGTAAAATGCATTGTAAAAACATGCTCTTTTCACCAATTTAGTGATTTAATTAATTTATTAATGTAATTAATAATTTAGTTGAAATGTGCCTGTATTTCAGTGGGATAATAGTGGAAAACAATTTGGGGAAAACCACTCTCAGTACACCCGACTAGGATTCGAACCCCAATCTTCCCATCATAGGTGGTACAGTATATCGCGATATTGACGCCTTAGAATATTCGACCACCGAGGTGGGTAAATATAAGTTAGTAATACAGCATTTTTCTTAAGTTGATGCAAATGAAGATTAAAATAATTGTTTTGATAACCTCAACAGGGATCTGAAAGCATTAAAATAACCATACACGTGTTTTTTGTTTGTTTTTTTTACTCTGAGCCAGCCATTGTGCCTCTGGGTGTGTTGAAGGTGTTCGAGAAGAAGGAACGCTTCACTGAGATAACAATAAAGGCGGAAACGGAGTAACAACTACAGCTGGCCCGGAACATTCGTTTGTTTTCACTTTTACACACTGGCTCGGGTGGGCCCCGAAAATGACAGCAGTATGTAACGACGTCATCATCACCAAAGGAAGGGGACGATGCTGGTGGACAGCATGAGGGGATACGTGGTTTAAATTAAGGTTAGAGGTTACATTTTGCTATACGAGTTTTGTCTATGCATTGGTGTTTCTAACTGAATAATAAAAAAGACAAAAAGCCTAATAAACGTGACCACTTCTCCGTGAGTTCGCATCGCGTTGCGTTTAAAAAAAATCACTCCTCAGTAAATTAGGCCAAAAACAAATATTTCACTATAAAACAATATGAAGAGATATTTTTCAAGCCAAACACCCAATATATATCCATTTTAAACGAAACCATTAGTCATTTTCTTAGTATTTAAAATGTTCCAAAATAATTCATAAACTAAAAATTTCTATATATTCATTTTTTTAATCACATTGATTTATTTAGAAATATGAATTTCTGATCTAACTTATTTTGAAGTATAGCCCCTATAGTATTTTAGATAATTATTAAATAGATAAGTAGCTTTGTGCTCGATATGCATGTGATAATGGATCGAATTAACACCAACTCTTAATATATATCCAATGAGGGGTTTCATATGTGTGTTAAGTTTTAGTCAAAATTGTTGAATTGGTTGAAAAGTTGTCATAAACACACACGGATGAATGGGCATACGTGCTCATAAATTTAGCATTTTTTTCCCTTGGAGTTCTAAACAATTAATCCAGCATTAATGAAAATATATCAATTTTTTTACCGACTTATTTTCTTTCCACTTCCAAACTTCGACCATAATTCTGAATATTACAACTTTAGTCAATCTCGAAAATTTGTTCAAATATAGTATTATCTCGCCAGACAATCTATCTCTTTAGTACCAAAGTGTATATTCTTGTCAGACCTGTTATCGAACAATAGTATGGGTCTAAATTTACAAATGAGGATTTTCATAGAAATGTGTTGACCTGAAGATATGTAGCCGCTATTAAAATTACAATAATTTTTATTGAAAGTTGAAAAGGTCACCCCCTCCTCACTCCCCCCTCACACCACACCAACCCATTTTTGTAACCACTGGGGCTATGGGGACCAGCTTCGGGTGGATGTATGGAGTGACCTTACCCGAAAAAATCTCCCCGACCTCCCCCACCCCCATACAAGCCAATCTGACTCCCACCCTTCCTCCTCAAACACATATTTGGAGCTGCTGGGGCTATGGGATCCAGCTTTGGATGGGTGGTAGCCCTTATCTATCCACCATTAATAACCCGTATTCAACGCTAAAAAATTAAAATATATAATTTGCTTTATTTGAATGAGATTTTTTTTACTTTAAAACATAGAGAATGCTTTCTCTAAACTTTATTTTATTTTTTACTTTCACATAAATTCTAATCATAAGGTTTTCTGGCTGAAGAGTATGTTGAATACTAGGCTGAGGTTTTATGTGTCCCCAAACACCAAAACCTGGATCTTAGCTAGGGCTGCCATGACCAATTTATAGAGCCTAGGACTTCAAGCTGCAAAATCCGGAACACTTTAGGAAAAATAATCAAAAAAACAATGTATTTAACACACACAAAAAAAGCAAGAACTTTTTTTTTCTATGTACATATTTATTATTTTCATTAAATAAGTCATATTTCTAAAAACATACTTATAAACATAAATTATAAAACAAATTTCAATCAATTTTAAAATCAAATTCGTTGCACGGGCGTTATTCTTTATTTTTTGAACCAAAGTGTGTAAAATAATAACCCTGGACACTGATGAAAATCCGGCTGGACTTTCGGGACTCCCGTGAACGAGGACATCATGTCTGGGGAAACCCGGATGGGTGGCAGCCCTAGTCTTACCAGCTTATTTGCCCCTGTGTACTACAGCCAAAATGGTTTAAGGAATTCAATTCTAGTTTTATATTTAGGTGATATATGGTTAACTTATATCAAGGCCAAATAGTGATTTTTATTATAACCCTGAAAATAAGGGTTGTTTTAAAAAATTGTGTTTAATATTATGTTCAAAATATATATCTAGGGGATTTTTAAGACTTAAGGAATAAATAACAACGCATTAACCCACTTCGGTGACCGATTGGTCTGAGCCAAAGCGTCACTCTTGCAATAATCCAGACTGCCAGGTGAAAGAAAGATCGGAGTTCATATCTTTACCGGGTCTACTGAGGATATTTGTTCCTAAACATTGTTTTCCAACTCTCCACCCACGTAAATGGGGATACACTTCTTCTTAATTCAGCCCTACTCATTCCTAACCCATTAGCATACAACCCAGATGGGTAGTAAGATGCGGTGCTAAAAAAACTCGTAGTTGTTATTCTAATAAAAATGTAACCAAGGGTAGTTTGTTGATGACAGAATTTTGAAAAGATTAAATATTTAGAAGATAGCTTTAACGATTTCATTTATAATCGATCTATGTGGAGAGTTTTATATGATAAATATGAAAATATTATGTTCATTTGGAAAAAATTACTTGAGTGTAGTTTATTGATGACACATGTTTGTGAAAATTTGAAGAAGAAGAAATTGATCCATACATTTTGTACTATATTAATATCTGAGGAGTGTTTCACAAAACTATATGTTTGTTTTTCTAAGAAAATCTTACTAATACATAGTGTATTCAAAACTGGCATCTAAAAACTTTGTTACAGATCATAAAAGGCTATTTGAGAAAGTATGTATGATTGTGTTGTAACGTTTATAGTTTTGGCATGATAACAATTTGTTATTTAGGCTATTAGCATTGTGTCTCACAAAACTTTTGTGCTATACATATACATGCATGTATATCTTAGAAAATGTACTAGCATTTGCGTGGAGGAATAGTGAAGAGCCATCTAGGCAAAACCACCCTAGGTACTTCCGGCCGAGACTCAAACCCCGACATTCCCATCCCTCACAAAACAGACTAAACGGGCATGGGTAAATAATTATTCTATTAACACCTACTAGTAGTTATCTTTTCATAATCAAATAGATTATTACAACCATTTTCTCAAGGTAATACAATTAAAAGTTAATTAGAGACGTTACTTCAAAAGCAACATCAGAGGAAGAAGAAGTAAATATTTTTCTTCGTGTTTACGAGTTCAAATATGCATACTGATTCATTTATTGCAACTCCTCTCAGAGTCATAAAAAGAATCCCCTCAACAGCAGAGGGCAGAAAAAAAAAGTTGCATCAAACTCTTTTTTTCCACTGTCTTCAATAAAAACTTTCCAAAAACTTAGCGAGGCATCCCACTTCACAACTGCAATAATTGTAACTCCGTAGAGCGAATAAATAGCAGGAACCTTTTTAATGGGAAGAAACGGAACGTTTTCCCTTTCCATACTGTTCCCGAAAGCTTACCCGAGTTGGCTCACGATTGAATGCATAATTAATATTAGGATATTTGATGACGGTAGAATGAAATAATACGGAAAAGTTACATCAAAAGTTGAGTTTGGTGAAGGTAACATGTTACACAAAGATAATGAAAGTTAACAATCTAGAATAAGAATAATTATTATTTTTGTGTCCAATGGCAATGAACATTGTCGAAAGTACAGGTGACGATTGTGTGCCAGTCACAAATATGTGTTGAGAAATGGCACTTGGAAACAATAATATAGTTTTAAACTGCTCTACCACCTAGCTACAATACAATATTCATAGGAAGAGGCTTTTATTAAATAAGAACATATGTTTTGGGGCCAAAATTGATAATATTTGGCCAATTATATTAGTTTTATTTACAGGTATTGTTAATGTTTATCAAAAGGGACAGCTTTAAGGCCAATTCACACAGAACGCTAAACTAAGCTAAGCTAAGATTTTCTCTGCTAACTCTTTAGAAAAATAACGGACCATGTATTTAAATGTGTTAGTTCACACAGAAAGCTAAGCTAGGCTATGCCTTGCTACGCCGTACTATGTTTTTTCCCGATTGATGGCCGGGCAATTTTTCCATCTCCCATCTTGAACCATCTTACGTTGCGCGTGCGCATAACGCAACTTGGGCTCCGTGTTGAACAGACGCGGTGCTGGTTTGGTGAAAATTACTAAAGAAGTGTTGAAATTTTGTCTTCAGGTTGTTTTGTGTGTGTTTAAGTAATATTATTTTAGGCTTTATATTTAATAAATGTGTTTATATTAAAATGGAAGCTTTGATTGAACAAGTCAAACCTCGACCTCCTTTTTATCCATTTTTCAAAACAGCTGCCGAAAGCAGTAGCTTTTATTCCTCAGTACTAAAACCTGAACTCAAACCAGATATTTTGGAGAACGCCGTCATAACTAAACTTCACTGGAGCAGACCAGAAAGAAATAATGTTGAATTCTGGAGTGAAAAGAGGGATTATTGCTTAACTTAGCTTAGCAATGAGTGTGAAACCAAATTGACAAAGTCTTAGCAGAGGACAGCACAGCACAGTATAACTTAGCTTAGCATTCTGTGTGTATCAATCTTAAGATAAAATGACCTGTTTTAAAAATACATGAAATTATATATAGTAGTATTTCTAGCTGCTATATAATGCCTCGCCTAATCAAATTGGACTGTGTACGCATGGAACGAACTTGGATAGTTACATGTTATAGCATTAACTAATGTTCCCGGGTTTGACTCCCATGGCCTGGTGCTACTTTCAAATATTTGTTTTTAAATTAGGGAATGATAAGTTTATAACATAAACCTCTTGTCACTTTTGATTATTTTTTTAAGCCGTGGGCATGCGATCGAGTTCATTTTTTTCTGGTTTTTCAATGGTTGGTAAGGGTTCTAATCCTATCCGGGTCCCATATATAAATATGTGGAATGTTTTAGATAGTAAATAACAAGGCATAAGTCCGCTTCGGTGACAGCATGGTCTAAGGTCCAAGCCAAGGCGTCACTCTTGCGATAATCCAGAAAGCTGATGACAGGGAGATCGGAGTTCAAACCCTTGTCTACTGAAACTTTATTCACTCCCACTCTACCTTCATACAAATAAGTTATCCTACATAATTTTAAATTATACCTTCTTCCTGCCTATTATGCATAATTAATATACATGTGTATGGTCCGAATGGGTAGTGGATGCTGTGGAAAATTCGCGCAATCTTATATATAAAATACCGATTATATAGGCTGTAAGATAAGCGATTAAATTAATGTAAAATAAATTAAATTAATAAAACAAGTATTATGAGATTTTGAGTTAGTTTGAATCTCAGCGGCTTTTTCAGTTTGATAACCAAACAATCAAAATATGATAGTACGACTTTGGGCTAATAATGCAATTGATTTTTTATCATTTAAGTGGCTGTTATATATATACAGGATGTATGGTATTTTAAAAGAATACATATTTTTTCAATAATGGAATACCAGCAAGTAAATGTTTCATTAAATACGCCATATAGTGGAAAACTTACCTTTTTTCATAACCCCAGACAAAGGTTACTTTTTTTTAATTTAAATAAAATCTAGTATCGACAATGTGTTGAGCCATATAAGTTGAATGTGAGTAGAACGTATTTCTAGAGAACACTAGAGTTTCATTGGCGATACGATACAATACATCTAAGATGACAGTTCGGCAAAATATTATCCGAGTGTTGGAGTGAAAGCGAGTCTGTACCTTGTCTGTATCGAGGTCGAAGCTTTATCGTTGATGTAAACAGTCACAATCAAAACAGTGGAAAGAATTGTATGTCATATTGAGACTGTATCAAGGCCGTAGCCCGCCAATAATTTCAGGGGGGGGGGGGGGNGGGGGGGGGGGGGGCAATCCCCCAATTACCGAAGGCTAGAAAAAAATTCTAAATAATAAACAACTTCAGAATCTCTATGAAGTGCTTTTTATTGTAGCACAGCCCCCTAATTTGTATGTGCACATTAATTTTGATATTGTTTTAACCATAAATAAAGCCATATATATTTTGTTCATAAAATTTCGGGGGGGAGGCGGGTTGAACCCCGAAAACCCTCCTTGACTATGGCCTTGGACTATACCACTAATGTAAATCCAGCCTTAATAAGCAAGTGCGGTGCTATACTAAATCCAGTTAGACTATAAAACTGAACTGAACTCGAAATAAGCCCAATATGTATAAGGCTACCGTTCGGCTTCATTCGTGACGCCATCATTCGGCCGAACATTCGGAGAAACATCCGGGTGAATGTGTAGAGGAGGCGTTAAGCTCAACCTCGCCATCATGATCGCATAGTCTAGTACTATAATTGTTGAAGGTCACTACGACTCATGTGTTATTTCTAGTCGTAAGATTAACCTTTTAGCACGTTTACACTCGGTTAACCTGACAGTTTTACTTTGACAATTTATAAAATGGCCCTATCTAGCACCGCGTCTTACTACCCGTTCGGGTTATATGCTTTAAGTTTTAATTACGCTAATGGATTAGGAATTGGGAAGGTTGAATTAGAGGAAGTTAACCCGCATTTGCGTGGAGGGAGAGTGGGAAAACATTTAGGAAAAACCAGCCCCAGTTCACCCGACCGAGATTCGAACCTCGATCTCCCCATCCTCAGCAGTCGAGCTCAACACGAGGCGGGTTACTCCATAGTAAAATCTGTAAATGTAATAATGTTTATAATGTTATAATTTATAACTCAGTGTGAACGTAATGTACAAGTAAATACCCCCACAGGTGGGCAAGCAGATAAGGCTAAAATCTTATATTTTCTGGTAGGATGTTGATAGGGGATTGAGATTCTAATCCCATCTAGATGTACTGAGGTGGGCTTTCCAAAATTGTTTTCCCACTCTACTTCCACAAAAATCCGCATTCTTCATGATTCCTACCCCATAAGTGTGAAAACAGATGAATGGTAATAAGCGTGGGAAGATACTAATAAATGTAGAATGTCCAACATTTTCTAAAGGACCCACTTCGATGGCCGCATGGTATAAGGCGTCACTCTTGGAATAGACTAACATCCAATAGCACAAAGATTGGGGTTCGAATCCCGGTCGGGTGTAACAAGGGTGGTTTTCTACTCTCTTTACATGCAAATGTTTTCTCTAAAACTCAACTTTTCTAATCCTTAACACATTAGAGTAATTAGTACATATGCTTGTAGCCTTAACAGGTAGTAAGTAAGAAGCAGTGATCAAAAAAATTCTAAAGGTCACTTTATTTTACCTTATAGCTAGAGTAATAATTGATAATCTTGGTCAAAAGGGGAAATTTCAGCACATACAGCTTAGCGTGTGAATACTTCAAAATATATTTAGCACCGCGTCTTATTACCCGTTCGGGTTATACGCTTTAAGTACTAATTACTTTAAAGGATTAGGACTTGGGATGGTTGAATTAGAGGAAGTGAACCCACATTTGCGTGGAGGGAGAGTGGAAAACTATTTAGGAAAAAACCCCTCCAGTTCACGCGACCGAGATTCGAACCTCGATATCCCTGTCCTCAGCAGTTGGGCTTCAACACGACAAGCGCGTTAGCCAACTACGCCACCGAGGCGGGTTACTTTTAAATAGATCTACTAACTCTTATGAACTATCATATGAGGGTAATTTATATGTAGATCCGATTATATATCTATTCACGACGAGTGGACACACACGAAAATATAAGCGCAAATCAGAGCATTTCTTTAAACTACCTGCATGAATAGTGCATCAGTTGTGTGAGGTGAAAATGTGAATTAACATATATTTTCCATACCGGCTTGTATGAGATAGAGCATGTGTGCAGTCTCCCTCCGTTTTTGCAGATCGTATTCAGATTGCGCATGCACGCACGCTAGAACGCGTGAAACCATCTTCTCTGAGACATTCGTAGCTATAGGTTGAAATCATACCTTTAGCAACATCAACAACGCGTATCTTAAATTATCTCGACCTATTCTTTAAATCGAAAAATGGCATTTGGGCTCGGGAATCGAACTACGGATATTTGACTTAGTGTATCAATGCTCTTATCATAGAACTATCTAGGAGTCGTCCCATGCCCAAGGTCATTTTTCATTCATGTCTTAGAGAAAAGTCTGGGATGGACGTGTCAGATTCATTTGAGCCATCAATTAAGATCAATATAATCAATTGTTTAAATTTCTTAGCGTTTGAAATTTTCTTAAATTATTTTTTTTTTAAATCCATTGGTAAAAGTCTAAATTTTCAAAACTAATAAAGCTTTTTTTTCAATCTAG
Source organism: Timema shepardi (assembly GCA_902151425.1). Taxonomy (NCBI): domain Eukaryota; kingdom Metazoa; phylum Arthropoda; class Insecta; order Phasmatodea; family Timematidae; genus Timema; species Timema shepardi. The sequence goes on along the minus strand of CABFVX010000128.1, from coordinate 304,710 downwards.
TGAAATTTTGGTCTTAAAATAAGTAGTTTTTAACAAATTATCAATTTTCTCATTTTACATCATTTTGACTCTGATTAAAGTCCTCACTTATATTTATTGTCTCTAACCTATCGTAAATTTAAAAAAATCATAATTTCCCCGTTTACTACCATTGTCAAATTTTGAACTTTTCCTTTTGACAACTCTTGATCTATCTTAACATTTCCTTTAAACTTAATGTCAACTTTTTCACTATAATTGTATATCTTACTTAGTAATGTTTTATTCATTAACATGTAACCTTAGAATATGAGATATTTATTTGTATGTAGTGTCTAATATTAATATGTTTTTGGTATTTTAACCTATTCCATATTTAACATGGTCTTGTACTACTTATTTCACATACATTAATAAGAATTATAAGTTAAAGTTTTTGCTATAGGTTTGCCATTATTCTATTCTGTATATATTTTCTCCTATATACTGTAATATATATTGTTCTGACTTGTTACAAACTAATCTCAATGTGGTTTTTTTCTAATTAAAATATTTTTCTATCTTTATTGTTTTCCTTATATTTCATATAATTATTTCTTTTCACTTATATTCAGATACTTTTGTTATTGTTTATTGGGTGTTCCTTGAATAATTAATTAATATCATTATAATTCTCCTTACTAAATCCCTATGAATATAACTAATATTATAAATTTGGTTAGTTTGCAAGTAGTTTACCTGTATAGTTATCTCGTTCAATAAAATATCTGTTAAATACCCCTTTGTAAAAATGTTCTCATACAACATCTTTATAACCCACTTGGGTGGCCACATGGTCTAAGGCACTACTCTTGCAATCAACTAGACTGCCGAAGACGGGGAGATTGAGGTATTATCTTAGTTGGGTGTACTGAAAGCAGTAGCGTACCCATGAGGAGGTTTGGAAGGGGGCTCGAGCCTACTGTAGTTTGGGAATTCCCCGAGATTTATGCATATATGGAAGATAAAATAAAATGGGGGGTGAGCGGTGAGGAAGGGTCTATGTATGACCACCAGTTAAACATTGTGAGCAAAGAAAATATCAGCTAATCAGAAATAATCTCTATGTAAATCACGAAACAGATTTATTTCAAAGGAGTGTAGTATTTTTAATGGAATGAAAGTGGGATATCTTAAAGCTCTGAAAATATTATTTCCCTGGTCATTAGGATTAACCTCTTGCCCTCTTTCACTGCCAGTGTTTCTTCGTAAGCTTATTGTTTTACAACACTCAGCAGATTTTCTCTTTTCTATGCTCAACAATACGTTGCAAAAGAATGGGGTTAATATATTTTTAGGTTTAGTTTAATTCGTTGTTGAGTGTCGATTTTACAAGCTAGCTCTTATAAAAACATGGGTGCGATCAGTAATGAGGTAGTCAAGATTATAATCTCTTCTTCTCACTAATATGGAAATTTTCATTGTGTTGAGTCCTAAATATGAAGATTTAGTGGCGTAATTTGCAACTAAATGTGAACGCCGTATTGACCTTGGCTTATGCTTAGTATTTTATAGCCATAAGAACATTATTTATTGACTGTTCTATAGAACATAAATGTGTATGTAAATTTATTTAATATGTTTTGCTAAAAATTATAAGGATATAATCATTTACATATTGATAATAAGTGATTTATTGTGACAGTAGGCCTATGTGACAGCTAAGCCAGCTTTAAGTTAAACATACTTATTTATAATTTTGTTTAGATTCTTAAAATGTTAATTACACGTTTATATTAATAAAAATGTAAAATTATCAAGTCAATGAATACCATTAAAGCCTTCCAAAAAACTTCTAGGTATATCTAATTGTAACAAAATTGCCTCCGGTGGTGAGGGGACAACTTCCCCCAAACCCCAATGAGCCTCCCAGACTTCAATATTCTGGGTACGCCACTGACTGAAAGATGGTTTACTCCAAATGTCTTCCCACTCTCTCTCCACACAAATACTGGTACACTTTCTCTAAATTAAGCCTTCCTCATCCCTAGCCCATTAGCGTAATTGGTATAATAAGTCTATAGCCCAAACGGGTGGTACAGAAAAAAATTACATTGGTCAGCATGCACCAATATTTATGAAAATTTTAAAAATATCGTGAAAAAACATTTTTAGTAGGCTTTAATGTCGATATAGTAGTTATTAGTGATCTTTCCCAAATTAAATACATGACAAAGGCAACAACCAAACCTCAAAAAATTTTATTTACCACTATATGAGTGAAAACAGAACCAAAGTGATGGATTAAACCCATTCCCGGGAATCATAGATAAGAAGCTAACGTACTTTCAACAGAATTAAGGCTTCGATTTTTTTTTTATATTGTATGCGAATATTTTATTTTTAACATTCTCAACGACATAAAAAAAAACTTTGTCAATTCGTTCTTAAATAAATTCATCAAAAGTAATCCAATAAAACTAGCATGATCTTCCTACCTACCTTGTTAGCTGTGCTTTGAACTAAATAGAGTTTCACGATACACGGAGATTTTAAGAAGTATTGAAGTTCAATAAACAGTGCGACATCGCGCTATCTATTTCCGATAAGCTCAGGCGATATTCAGACTCGTCCCCGTGTATATAGCGGAGGAGGTATTCTATATGTAGCGATATAGCCTACAATAAAGGAAAAATAAACCATTATATAGATGCATGTATGTACAGAGATAGTGTGTATATAATGTTTTATTTGTATACAGCCTGTATTTAGAGTTATATAGATATACCTCTAAATTCAGGATGTGTACAAAATTGCACATACCTCTATATACCGGGTATATAGAAATGTTCGAAACCCCTTCTTAGAAAACAGGCCAAAAGTATAACAACGAAAATAGTCTGGTACTTATTTGTCTAAATAGGTGACTCTGTCAACTAAGGTAAAGACCCGCTCCATTGATTCCAGGCAAGTAAATGAAAGGCACAACACGCAAAATGAAGACCCCTGCCATAGCATAAATAATTGGTCGTAAATAAATCCAATCAAAAGTGTTTTTTATTTATTTTCACCCCATTTACTCCGTTTACCTTACCACACCTTAAACCCTTTTTACCTATTGTACCCATTTTGCCCTTTTGCAGTTTTTTTTCCTTTTTACCTTCTTTACCCTAAAGTAATAACCTTTTTTCTTTATTTATCCTTGTTTACCCTTTCCAAGCTGTTTATGCTTTTTACCCCGTTAACCTTATACCCTTTCTTTCCCTATTTACCCCTTTTGGTCATTTTCTGCATTTTAATATTTTCACAATTTTATTTATATTACCTCCTTTTAGCTTTATACACTTTTTTATTTGTTATGATGTATTTTTTAATTTTTTACAATTTTTGCCCTTTTGGTTTTATTGATTTGTTGATTAAACTTACTTTTTACGATGTTTTGGCCTTTTTGACACTTTTTACATTATTAACCACAGATAAATATGTTGGGGTCAAAAAATTAAAAAGTTGTAGACAGGGTAAAAGGGCTATGAAGGGTAAAAAGATAATAAATGGTGAAGGTGTATAATGGGTGTAGAGTATAAGAGTTTAGGGTATCAAGGGTGTAGGCTAAAAGGTGTAAAGGCTAAAAAAAAGTTTGCAGGTAAAATAGTATTTATACCTATAAGCTATTTATTAGAAAGAAATCGCAACATTTATCAACAACCATAGCGATGTGAGAAGAAGAGTTTGTTGTAGATATCAAACACATTTTGTTTACTTCCATGCCCAACAAACTACGTTACAAATTGAATGAAATGCAGTAGTGAAGCTTTCTCGCAACATCAATATATTTCTTTATTTTTTTCATCTTTTAATTAATTTTAAAAATCCCAATCAAACTCTCCTAATTCTGGCTTCAAGGTGCACATGTTCGTGCACAGGGGCTACTAATGTTTAAATTGCATACAGTAGCCCCATGGCTTCTTTGGTGCTGACTGACAGCTAGCAGCTGACTTCTGACAGTCAACATTTAGGTATATACCTAAATCTTGACCGTCAGAAGTGACAGCTGCTAAACACATGTTTTTGCAGATCATATGGTTCGGCGTAGGGATACATAATTTGGTCTGATAACTTTTCAAAGCTTTTATCTGTCATCTGTGAGCTGTCAGTCAGCACCAAAGAAGCCATGGGGCTACTGTACCTCTGCGTGTGGTATCTCAAAATGCTCATAACAGACACACAATCTTCATTTTATTAATATAGATGAGTTCTCCTTGGATTTCAAGTTGATAGCTTACCTTGGTGAAGGAGTTAAGAGAAAAAACATATTAATACTATATACAATAGTACATTGTATTCATATATAATAGCCGTGGTAAACTTGGTTTAAGACGTCAGACTCACACTATGTATAAAAAAAAATTAAAAGATCACATTGATTGCTTTGAATCATAAGTTAAAATCAGTTGAGGTGAAATACTAAATGAAAATACCTTTGAGCATTCAGCCTATTGAAACTAATACCCATATTGAAAAGCTATATAATCCTACACTTTGCTAGGCCTGGGTTCAAATAATATTCCTACCAAATTTGGTTATTATTATTATTATTATTATTACTGTTATTACCGTGTCTTACCACCGGTTTGGGCTATACGCACTTACGCTAATGTGTAATGGTAGGGTGATTGTGAGATGAAATGGAGGACCTAAAGTTTAACGTGGAATCCAAACCATGGTGGAGGCCTGGCATTCCACACATTCACAAGCTGTGATTGTGATTAATACACGTCTTGTCAGAGGTGAAGGGAGGATTTGATAATTAGATAAATCTGTGCTGGGACCAAGGATTGAACCCCAACCCCCAGCATCCAAAGTTTGTTAAAATTGGGCCAAGTAGTTGTCAGTTGCCACGAAACAAATAAAAATACATGCAGATTTTTTTATTAACCACCATCTGAAACGAATAGCCATATCTATAAACCATGCACATAGTTGTTTGAACTGAATTAAAAGAATATGTTTGCCAAATTTCATTAAAATTAGTCCACGCATTTGAGAGTTATCGCGTGAAAAAGATCCGTACATCCGTTAAGACGGGAAAAAAAACCTAAATGACAAATGGTGAAGTTAAAATATAACTTCGTTACGCTTGGTTCACAAAGTGAAATCCATTCTCATAATGGATGTTTAAAACTATGACCCTGAATTTCAAGACAGGTGGCGGTGCATCGCATTGAGTTATCTGTACTCACCATGCAATATCGACATGAGATAGTAAATATACGTAGGAGGGCCTGCGTATGAATGTACTATCACTGGGACATGGCTATGTCCTTGCTACAATCGAGTACGAGTGTTGTGCTTAGCAAGTGTTATCCATCTCCACTGACGATGTCACCTATAACGCAAACCAAGCATCAGACGACATCCATTGCTTTACTTCTTTGTCTTGTTATAAAGAATTAAAGAGGTACTTCGTGAGTTTGTATAGAACCTTTATATATATTCTCCCTTTCTGTGTCTATAGAGATTGCTGAACATACAATAACATTTTACTTTTTCCCTTGAATGTGCGGTGTTTACTTACTTCTAAGCACATAGAGCCGAAGGTCGTTATTAATCTTCTCTCATTATTTTCCCTCATTGTAGACTGAGGGGGAATTTGAAGTGGAATACTGTAATTCCCCGCGTTAGTGGTCACGAAAACAAAAATACGTTGACCTTGTCGATCTTAATTCCCCGATGGTAGAAGGGTCAGGGATCAAATTCCGGATGAGTATACAAAGGTGTTTCCCCCCCCTTAAATTAATTCCCACTCTCCCTACACACAGATGAGAGTATATTCAATCTAAATGTTAACTTTATCATGCCTACCACGTTGACGTAAATACGCATATAGTCCGGACGGGTAGTAAGATACGGATCAGTAATAATCTAAAGCTATTAATTAGCAGTTGCAGTTGAACAATTGTTATTAATTTGATATTTCTTGTTATATATATATATATATATATATATATATATATATATATATATTATGAGACAACATATGGAAATAGGAGGAGTATATTTAATCAGTAAAGATGATTGTAAGAAACTAAGCCCTCCATGATGGTGTTTATATGAATCCCAGTTCTGTAGTTTTTTCGCAACACAAATATAAAATTTGAATTATTAGATTTTCTGACATGTAAGAATATAGAAAAGAGATAATATTATGATATTATGAGAGTATTGGGTCCATTAAACCGTTTCTGTTGTGACCCCATGTAGGCCTACACACAGAGGGATAGGCAGAATCGTAGGTCCCATTTTTTTTTTATTAATTCGAGGGAATAAAGAGGTCAAGATCAACTATAATTTCTAAGTCAAAAATGTTCCCAATTACAATACTTTGTATTATATAGTAAAAAAAAATGTACCACAAAAAGTACTTAATTTTGTTGGTACTTAACTCACGAACGAAGGGGCAAACAGCATCTTTTAACAATCAGTGTCAACGACCATTAAGAGAGGGGGAGTGATCACTCTGCGAGGTGGAGCGACCTGCGTGTCAACACCCCGGGCTCATAAATACGCCTCGTCCCATCGCGGTGGATCCGTTTTGGCAGTGAAGGTGAGCCGTTTATACTCCTCGGCCAGGATAGATTTCTGTGGGTTTTCAACTATGTCAAATATAATAGAATACGATCAAAGTTATGAGTTGAGGATTCCATTAATTATACATCTTACCCTAAAATTAAGGGTATTTTACTGAAGGGCGAAAAAAAGGAAGAAAATCTATTTTCTCAAAATTCCCCTCAACGATTTCGATTTAATTTCTTATCTAGACACTGTTAATCATTATAAACAAGATGGCAGTTCTCATTTTCTTATTTAAATGATTTTGAAGGTAATTTGCCTTAGGAAAATTTTCCAATTTTGATCATTTCTCCGCAACTATTTGAGTAACTAAATATCTTCTCATTGTAAAGTTGCAGTACTATTAAAAGCACAAATCTTTTATTTTAAATATATTTTTATAGAACCAATAATTTCTAAGCTATGAGCGAACTTATATACTTTTTAATTCAGGTCATTGAAAATGAATTTGATTCTTATGCTCTTTGATGGAGAAAGATGTTTCTCTTTTCTCATTTTTTCTGTAAGATTATTCCTAATTCCTAATGACATATAGTAAGTATGTAACAGTGTATATTATTTCATTTATGATCTTTGCTTTAATGTTTCTACAACAATGTGTGTAGCTACTATTTCATTTCACAAACCTTACGAGTTTTTAGTAAACGTATATTTTAAGCTAAAAGCGAGAGAAAGTCTGTACGATGCATCGTACCATTTATTTGTATTGCATCAGTTTGAGAAGGCCTTAGAGCGTTAGTCCCTGTCATCCTCCCTTGAATCCGGACTTGGAAGCTTATCTTATTGCTAACTTATTGTTCATACTTTAAAGATATCTCCCCCTCCCCCCCTAAAAAGCCTATATGATTTTGATTCTGCCTTAATATTTTTAAAATTAAGCTATCGGTGATAAATTTATAGCAAAGCATGTGTGTCTCTCACATTGCCAGTATAATGAACAAACATACAAAACAGTAAACTTGAAAATGAACACATCGGAAGTAGTCGACGTCAACTTTGTAGAACTAAATGCATCCCTACCGCGCTGAAATAACAAACATCCCATGTAATGAAGTTTTAGTTGGCGATACGTCAAAGTTATTCGTCGAGACTTCTCAACATACGGTGTTTGTGCTTATTTTTTAATAACTTAAGAACAGGGGTCTCCAAATTACGGGACCACCATCACTATTTCATCTGGCCCGTGAGTTTTGCTTCGATTGGTTAAACGTGTTGAGTGTTGACAGAACAAAACAACAGGAAATAAAGGGAGTTCACTTTGTCGTTAGATATTTATATAAAGATAAAAGACCATGTCAGACTACTATTCAAGTTTATGTATATTTATGTTTAAACTATATATTTTGGAAAACTTTTACAGTAATAATACTCATAAAAAACATATTTAATTCTAGTAAGGAACAATATATACTCAGAATTGATAAAAATAGAATCAATAAAAAGAGCAAAGTAAGCTGAGAAATTAAGTTGGGAAATGAATTATAAAGATAATATTAAGTTAACTTGTCAGAAAGAGTGTATATTTTAGAATGATTGTGATAAAACAATTTGTATAAAATTAAATTATAATACTAGGCATTTTACATACATCTTAAAAATGTGAGTCACAATAACATATACACAATCAGACTAAAAAACATAATAATATATGTATTAAAACATGAGTTAAACAGTCATTAAGAGTATATAGTATTGATTGAAAACACTAAAATTGGTTAAATAAGTAAAAAGGTTTGAGAATGATGCCTGTTATGTTTGTAAAACTTGCAAGTTAGTTAATCTTGTCTTTCAGGAAATTTTTGAATTCATAAATTTAATACTACGAAATTTTACGAGACATAAGTCCAAAAGATCTAAGAATTTTAGAGGAACAATATAATAAGGTATAAAA
>CABFVX010000128.1:243866-287734 GCA_902151425.1 Timema shepardi | reverse complement strand
GGGGGGGGGCATGAAAATTTTTAACTATAGCCTGATATAGATGCGAAGGCACTTTTTTGACAATTATAAAAGTTACTAACATAATATTAATATATTTTATAAGAAAAAGTCGTATGAACTGAAACTATCACTTTTGATAGATGCCTGTGCCAATGCCTGTGAAATAATACTAATAATATCAACGTTGACCGTAAAATATATGTTTGTATTTTCTAACGATAGTGGTATATGGATCTAGGTTCCAAATAAACAGCTGAACTAAGCTTGTGTTTAATATTGCATGCAAACTACTCCATGATGCCAGCTCACAATCGAGCCATACCGACCGTCTGTTGACGAAGATAGTACCGACTTCTGCGAATAGAGAGTATCAAGTGGTCAGCACAACAAGCCCTCTGGTCGTTAATCTCGGTTTTCTAGACCAAGGCCGCTACATTTTCATCCAAGTATCTCCAGATTTGTTCTCACGAGGCTGAGTTGACTCCGTCCCAGACCCACCGCTTAAAATAAAATCTTGGATCACCGGGAATCGATCCGGGACCTCTGGATATGTAGCCAAGAACTATGACCACTAGAGCACAGATGCTGTCAATAATAATAGTAATAGACCCATATCGGTGGCGTAGTTGGTTAACACGATAGTCGTGTTGAGCTAAACTGCCGAGGACGGGGAGATAGAGGTTCGAATCTCGGCCGGGTGAACTGGTTATTTATTACTAAATAGTTTTCCCACTCTCCCTCAATGCAAATTCGGGTTCACTTCCTCTAAATTCAACATTCCCAATTCTTAATCTATTAGCGTAATTAGTACTTAAGCCTGTAACCCGAACGGTTAGTAATACGCGGTACTAAATAATAATAATAATCATCATCATTCTTATATGTTTGCAAGAGATAACAATTTTATCTAACTCATGATTGTTAACTTCTCCAAAGCTACCTGATATTATATGGGATTTTTATTTCTTTAGCACCGCGTCTTACTACCGTATGTATGTATGTATGTATGTATTTATGTGTGTGTATGTATGTATATTTGTGTGTGTATGTATATGTCTTTATGTATGTATGTATGTATGTATGTATATGAGTTAATTTTAAAATATGGTAGAGATTAAACATCTCCAATAAGAGCTTTTAAATACTTTTTTCCATACAAAGTTAAATGAAGCTATTTTATAAATGGAAAGACTATCTACACAAAATAATCAGAAAACAAAGTCATGAAAATATAAATAAACTGTCTCCTGGTTCCAGAATGTGATGACAATTTTCGTGGAATTACCTCGCGTATAAAAGAGAAATATCACTGAAAGGAAAGAAAGACAAGACGATTTGGCCATGGTCGTATTTTAGGACAGACGAGCAAATCGTCGTAGGTAGTAGCTAGTCTTCACTCACACAAGACACAAGATTTATTAGATTAAGAGGGGACATCAGCTGTTTCGGCAAACAGGTCTCAATAGACGGGTTTAAGGGCGCACTCCAGAGTATTTTATTCAATTTAACATTTAATTTAACTACGAATTAATTAAAAAAGTATTTTAAAAATTGGCAACGCACATCAGTATGAGAATGTAATGTTTATAAATATGTTTAGCACCGCATCTACCTGTTCGAGCTGTACGCATGTACTACAGTAGCCCCATGACTTCTTTGGTGCTGACTGTCAGCTCACAGCTGTCTTCTGACAGTCAATATTTAGGTATATACCTAAATTTTGACCGTCAGAAGTGACAGCTGCTAAACACATGTTTTTGTAGATCATATGGTTCGGTGTAGGGATACATAATTTGGTCTGGTAACGTTTCAAAGCTGTCAGTCAGCACCAAAGAAGCCGTGGGGCTACTGTAACTACCATCATTTTCTAGAGAGGAGGAAGGTTGAATTTTCAAAGGAAGTTTACCCACATTCACGTGGATGGAGAGTGGTAAACCACTTAGGGAAAACCACTAACAGTACAACCAACTGGTGTTCGAACTCCAATCTCTCCGTCATAAGCAATCTAGTATATTGCAAGAGTGATGCCTAAGACCATGCGGCCACCGAAGCAGGTGTATATTAGGCAAAGTTAAAATATATATTCCAACTTTCTTACGAATGAACATCTGTGACAGCTAGAAAAAGTTACTAGATCTACTTTAACGTTTTCATACGTCAGGTCATGTGATCTTCAGCTGTCACTTTTGTTTAAATAGCATTAATAATATGGTAACATATATGTTGACTGAAAAAAAATGTTTGTTATTATTAAAAGGCAATCCAAATGTGTTTTCGTAATAAAATCAAGGTATATAATTCGTCTTTGATATTATACAACATTACTAGAATTATATATTTTCTTATGAAAGGCGATCCTGTATCATCTTTAAAGTGAACATTTTGCTAGCCTTTTATAAATATTTTACTTATATGTAATATTATTATAAATACTTATGCTTGATCAGTTTTACTTAATTAATTTTAAATAACAAATTATGTCAAGAAAGCATAGAAATGTAAAATTGGTGCTTAATCTTTGAGTAAGCCATAACAAAATGAAAATATTAATAGCTAACAATTTATCTATTCAGAGCTTGATCAGATTTACTTATTTAATTCAAAATAACAAACTATGACAAAACCCGCCTCGGTGGCGTAGTTGGCTAACGCGCTAGTCGTGTTGAGCCAGACTGCCGAGGATGGGGAGAATGAGGTTCAAATCTCGGTCGGGTGAACTGGGCCGGGGGGGGTTCCTAAATGGTTTTCCAATCTCCCTACACGCAAATGCGGGTTAACTTCCTCTAATTCACCCTTCCTAATTCCTAATCCATTAGCATAATTAGTACTTAAGCGTATAACCCGAACGGGTAGTAAGACGCGGTGCTAAATAAATAAAAATAAATAACTATGACAAGAAATCATAAAAAAAATTAAGCTTGATGTTGAAGATTTGAGTAAGCCATAACAAAATGAAAAACTTAATAGCTAAAATTTATCTCTTAATAGCTTAGTTTTAAAGATAAATAAAATGTATTTTCCCCATTTATTTAAAGCATGTTACTGTCCTATAAAATTAATGAAGTAATTTCAATATAATATTTATCGTGGTGTTCGTTTCTTTTATGTACAGTACATTATTTCTCCAAGAAAAATTGAACTTGAACCTTACAGTAATTTATTACCTCATTGTTATCTGTGTCAAATTGAGAAAATTACCTCTTGAGTAATCTACACTAAATTCACATCAAACAATATATTGATACCCGTATCGGGCATCGGTGTGAATGCGGAACAAATGTCAAGTTCATCTAGTATAGTGCAAGGAGGTCGGGGTTTGAACGTCTGATGAGTATCTGAGGGGTTGTTCTCCTCATTGGTTTTAGACTTTCTCTTTACATAAATGTGGGTACGTTTCTTCTAAATTCTATCTTCGTCAATCCTACGTCATTAGTAGCCTGAACGGGTAATAAGACGCGAAGCAATTATTATTATTATTATTATTATTATTATTAGTCATCCATCGGTTTTGGTGGCCAAATTGTCTAAGGCGTCACTCTCGTTTTAGACTAGACTTCCAATGACAAGGAGATTGGCGTTCGAATTCCGGTCGGGTGTGTGTACTGAGGGTGGTTTTCCAAAATAGATTTCTACTCTACTTCCACGCAGATGTGGGATCTTACTAGCGTAATTATTATATATGTTAAATGCCTGAACAGGTAGTAAGACGTAGTGCTGAAAATAAATAGCCATCCACACTTCCAATAAGCTAAATCATTCAAAATCTGCAAACAAACGTCACGCATACAAATTAATAAACTCTAGAAACATTGAGGTATTTGATAAACATTTATTGTAGGTGACCTGGTGGTCTATGGGTAAGGTGTCAGACTTCTGCGCTGGGGGTCCAGGGTTCAATCCTTGGTCCTGACACAGATTTATCTGATTGCCAAACCCTTCCTTCACCTCTGACAAGACGTGTATTAATCACAACTTGTGAATGTGGAGAATGCCAGGCCTCCACCGTGGTTCGGATCCCACGTTAAACTGTAGGTCCTTCATTTCATCTCACAGTCACCCTACCATTACACATTAGCGTAAGTGCGTATAACCCGAACGGGTAGTAAGACGTGGTGCTAATAATTATAAAAAATAACCATTTATTTTATACGTTAAACAGAGAAAACACCTTTGACATTTGGATGGGTTTAAGTGGAAAAGATAATATCGGAACAAAGGAAAGATGGGGGGGAAAAAATTGACTCCTTTCTAAACGAGGGCGTTAAACTACTAGTATTAAGACAGATTGGAGTCACCTGAAAGAAAAATAGGAGGAAAGTTTCCAAGAGGGGGGATGAAATGAAAGTAATCACAAATTATGATGGGAAGATAGTAACCTTGAGTTTAGGTGGGAGGGAGATAATCGCGAGTTAAGGCGGAATGAAACTTGACTAGTCGCGAGTTAAGAATAAGTAACTAGAAGTAGCTATTAGAGTTGGAATGGAATTAGTCACAATTTAAGATAGAATGAAAGTGATCTTGCGTTAAGGGTGAAGGAAAGCCACAGTGACTTAAAGTGAGGGTTAAGTAATAATAAAATGGTAAGGTGGAAGACCCAACGAGTTAAGGTTGGTTAAAAGTCCTTACGAGTTAAGCAAGCATTTATATCTTAACAATTTTTGGAGATAAAACGAAAAAACGTTGTCTAGTAAATTGATTTTATTTTCAACATATAACATGGAAAAATGTTAAATTTTAATTATATACATATATAAGGGATAATAGTAAATATTAATATATATATACAACTTTTAGTTTATCCTATTTTGACTTATGTCTTTGAGCTACAAACTAAGTTATTTTTGTATTGACTTAATTATTAAAAAGAATATTATATATATATATATATATTTATTTTTTTCTGTGACAAAATTTGCACATTTTGCTTATCACATGGGATACTATACCATAATTAATCAATCCGAAATGGTCGGGAATAGATTAAGAAGAATGTAATATAATATGAATTTTTAACATTTGACATTTGCGACTATGTATCACAATTAAATTTATATGTGTATATATATATATATGTATATATATAATTAATCACGCATTTAATTTATACCTAGCCTTATAGCATATATCATATAAAGTCAAATTAGTTAAAAAATCAGTAATGTGGCTTCTAAAGATAAATATTGGAAAAGGTTAGACTGATATACACATAAATCAAACCACATGCCCATTCATTATATTTTGTATTTGTGTAAGTTTTGAAAAAGTAATATATTGAGGCATAATATAATTAAGTTAACGGCAGTAGAACTTATATTATTAAACATATATTTTTGCATTACTATTTTTTTTTTACTTTAATCAAAATATCTACATTTTGTTAATTTTCTGTTATAGAATTTTTCGAGAACACTTTTGTTGCACTCAACATATTATAATATTTTACAAATACTTTAAAACTAGAAGGTAAAAGCCAAAATATGTATAGCTAATTTTGTGAGATTTAGGAAATAACAAAATTAGGGCATGACTAATTCATCAGATATTCTTTTTAACAATGGGTCACATATAATTTACTATTAATAATTTAATGTATTTTATTTTTAATATAAAATTGTTGTATATATTTTTTAATATTTCTATTAGCAAGTAGTACAGTACGTATTGTATACAAGCTTTTATAATTCACATTTTATCTAAATATGGTAAAAGCAAGTAATAGGACCTATATACTAGGTAAAGATTAACACAGCAAATAACAATTTTAACATATGTTAATGATGAATGACGATCAGATTGTTTTAAAGCTTTCTTTTTGGTATAGCTACTGAGCTACTTGCTTTATAATATAATTATAAAAGTCACACAATTTTGTGATACATCTGATAGTTAATATTAAGTATTATTAATATATCTACTAAACAGTTGGTGTCGAAATGAAGGGACACTTTTTATATCATGTTAGTTAAGATCATACTTGTAATTTGTATATTAATTTAAATAATAAATTAACAAGATTTTGTAAATATACTAACAAATAATCGGTGAATTTTCAAAATTACTTTATTTCACACACAACGCTCAAATTTATTTACGTATAATGATTTGTATATTTATTAGCTTTGAGGTTAAAAATAACGATTTAAGGTATTCGTTTGTACGTGTAAACGTTTGTTAAATAATTAAACGTAAAAATACAAACTGATACCAAAATGTGTGACAAGATAAACTACTAGTAGCTTGACGGAGAGGCCTACATTTATAATTCGTCACTTTCCGCAGGACGAAACATTGTTTTGAAAGTGGTTGATTAATCGGGAAGTAAAGATAGTAATTAATCACTATGTCACTATTTGAAATAAAACATATTTTTTTTTACTTAGAAATTGATGCCGACGTCAACACCTACATAATATGTTCTTATTTTATCTAACTTGGTATTTATTTAAACAAAAGAAGCAATAAATAATCAGGGCCGTAAAAATGAATTTATTTAGAAAGTGGAGAGAAGGGTGTTCTTAAATTAGGCTGTCGGCGGTGAAGTCATGCATTAAGAAATGTCGAGGAATATTTTTAACGATGAATTCCTATCAGAGTATACTTAACTAGGGATGTAGGTGCTTTAATTACTGTTAAGATTACAGTTAGCTACTAGCCTAGGTATTTAAGACGAATTAAAACACATATTTATTAATAATAATTTTGGGACTATGGGGAGATTTTAACCCCTAAAATACTCCCCTCGGTACGGCTTTGGTAGTTTTCTGATATTCTGAATAAGCGTGTGTTGAAAACAGGTGGTATCCGCTACTCCAATACGAGCGACGTCATTCCACCCTCGCCCCCCAAATGACATAAGCTAGGATTCGCACGTGGAGCCTACCTTCCTGGGCCTGGCGAGAGATGGCGCGACGAAGGTTCTAAGTCCGAGGGGCGTGGGTGCGAGTCCCAGCGGGTGCGGCACGTGATGATGGACCGGGTGGTGGTGATGGTGGTGCGGGTGGAGCAGTCCGGGGTGGGGGGGCAGGGGCACCGCTACCATCTTCTGGAGCGGCACCCCCCACGGCAAGATCCAGGGGTGGTGCTGCATGCTGCTGCAGCCATCCACCGGCCAAACACCTGTCACGAACTGGAACTGCGCCGTCACAGTCGTGCTACGCTCGCGAGATCAAAAGTGGGATGGTGTCTTTAGCAACGTGTGCGTGCGTGTTTGTCAGGTTGTGATTGCCGCGAGAGTTGCCGGGATACTGAACCAGTTGGACGAGTGCCGCCCCGTGCCTACTGCTTGCTCGGCGCGGAGCGGTGCAATCTTAGGTAAGAGGAAGGGGGGATACCGCGCACGCGCAAGTAAATATCAAACAACCCCTTTCCTCCGTCACTTTTTCTTACACGACTGTCAAGGGGGTGGCTTCACGATGAGATTGTTAAGCCTCTAATTCGAATGGTTCTAGATCGATACTAGGTGAAGATTATAATATATCACTGCAGAGACCCAAATACTTTATTTGCGGTCATACCCATCTATACAGAGCTTGGCAATCCGTTCCTAAATAAAGTTAAAACAAAATTTAAAGTTTTTTAAAAAAATAACTTTTTTTAAATATCTAATAAGGAACGTGTACATAATTCTTGAAGTAAATAAAGAGTTGTATTTTGTGCCCTAGAAAAGAAAATTTATATTAAAATATTCAAATTAAAGAATAATTGAAACTAAAATTATTATTTTTTAGCTTTAAAAACCGAGGTAAGTGTGATAGGAGCTAATAAAGTTACCAACATAATTTGGCTTTGACAATGAAAAGAAGTGGAGAATATTTCTCCTAATAGACTTGACGAGGACATAATTATATTGACCCACTTCGGTGGCCATATGGTCTAACGCGCCACTCTCGTGATAGAGTAGGCTGCCGATGACGGGGAAATCGAGATTTGAATCTTGGTCGGGTGTACTAAGGGTGGCTTTTTCAAAATGGTTTTCCACTCTCCCTTCAAACAAATACGGGTACACTTCCTATAAATATTATCTCTCTAATCCCTAAAACCATCAGTGTAATTAGTAGGCCTATATAAGCATAAAACCTAAACGGGTAAAATAAGACGTGGTGATTAAAAAAAACTATATTGTAGAATATATCCTTGACTGGCTTTGACCCGGGAAATTGAGATCGAGCCCTAGTCTGGACCGGCTTCGCTAGAGATAGTTTTTACGAGATATTCGTTTTCCATGCTCAATCATGGTGAATTATGGTGTACCTACAGATACCTTTCATAGTCCTACCTAATTATATTAAATCATTAATAAACATAGTGATGATCGTATCAAAAAATAATGTTATATTATGGCTAAGCTGAAATGAGTCTACCTCAAGGGATGCTAAAATTGAAGCAAACTTTCTTGTATGGCTAGAACTTTAATAAAGGAAAAGGAAATCAAATAAAATGAAAATTGAATTTTAACTACTTAATGTAGCATATAGGATACTATTTCAGCTCTATTTATAATTTATTTAGTTAATATAGTATTTTATATGTTAAAATATTATCCCATATGATATTTTATATACTACATATACATGTACGGTATAAGTAATTAAAATACTAGTATTTTATATGGTGTTGTTATATATTACATATATGTATATGTAATTAAAATACTATTATAACTATATATACATATCTAATATGTGTTTTTTTGTTATTTGTAACTATAAATTTAAATCCAATATACTATTTAAATGTTGTTAATATTATATAAAAAATACTAAGAAATAATATTTTTATGGTGTAAAACAACGCAAATTTTTTTAATAAACTTATGTTAACATTGCTTACATTTTACCCACATCGGTGGGCACGCGAACTAAATGTCTGGATTTCCAGTTACGAGAAGGTCTACGTTGTAATTTAAGCCGTGTGTATTGAATTTATTATTATTATTATTATTATTATTATTTAGCACCGCGTCTTACTACCCGTTCGGGTTATACGCTGTGTGTATTGAAGATACAAGTGTTAATATAATTAATTTATTATTTCATACATTATAATATTATATTTCTTGTTGCCACAACCACGAAACAAAAAACATAACTGTTTTATTAATATATTTTGTTATTTAAATTAGCTACAAGAAAGTTAATTATACACTAATACTTAGGGAAATATTATTGTAAGAATAGTTTAATAATATAGTATTACTAAGAAATTTTTTATTATTTCCACTTAGGTTAACATTACTGACTTTAATCCTATGCTTGCAATAAAAATATTATGCTAGCTGTAAGTCTGTATGTTACCACCATTCTCACGCTGGATATAATGGACATGTTACAACTTTCCATTAAAACGCGAGTTCTTTCGGGTCATTTATCAAGAAAATTAAAATAAAAGAAATTTGTTCAAATAATTATATCATTGATCATCATGGTCATGATGAGACTGACCAACTACCGTTTCATTTATAGAAATGGTGCGGTTTAAAATAAATGCTAGCTGTGATTTGTAAAATAATGTGTGTGCAAGTTATCACACGAGATAGACAATATATTAAATAAAAAGAAGAATAGATAATCGCGTCGGTAATCAAATCTTACTAAAGTCTATTTGGCGTGTTCAGAGATTAACAAGAGTTGAGACTGGAAAAAAAAACTATTGAGTATTAACCAATACAGGGTTGCAAGTGGTCTCAGTGTAATAATAATAATATTTAGCACCGCGTCTTACTACCCGTTCGGGTTATACGCTTTAAGTACTAATTACTCTAATGGATTAGGGATTGGGAAGGTTGAATTAGAGGAAGTGAACCCGCATTTGCATGGAGGGAGAGTGGAAAACTATTTAGGAAAAACCACCCCCAGTTCACCCGACCGAGATTCGAACCTCGATCTCCCCGTCCTCAGCAGTCGAGCTCAACACGACAAGCGCGTGAGCCAACTACGCCACCGAGGCGGGTGTATCAGTGTAATGAAAGCCTAGGCCCCCCATACACGTACAAGTTTAACTTCAGGTTGAGTGTAGTTGTATACAAGTTTTTCATGGGGCAAGATGTCATCAGTTGATTAATTGCTTGCATGTG
The DNA here is from genome assembly GCA_902151425.1 of Timema shepardi. Lineage (NCBI taxonomy): Eukaryota > Metazoa > Arthropoda > Insecta > Phasmatodea > Timematidae > Timema > Timema shepardi. The sequence goes on along the minus strand of CABFVX010000128.1, from coordinate 277,662 downwards.
ACTGTATGCGTCTTAAGGAAGACAGTACAGAGACGCCGCAGAGTGTGGAGGAAATAAAGATTGAACCGGAAAAATTACACCTATACAATTTTGCTGAAGAATGAATGGAGATTTCTTAACTCCTCGATAAATTCGGATAAAAAAATATGTAGACCAAGTTAATATCGCTGTACAGCGAATGAAACACGATATGTCAATGAGCACGTGGAGAGTGGAGAATTTTTTTTCCCACGTATAGTATTTCTGACCGGGAGGGACATGACATCTAGTTCGGTCGCCTGTGTGTAGACTATTCGTCGCTCTGGTGGCACAAAGCATCGCCTAAGGTACGCCTATGGTGGTTGTCTACACGTACTCGCAATGAGATGATGTTATGATAGTGAATATGGAGCTGTGGAGCTAGTGGGAGTCTTAAAACTAACTTAAGCCTAATGTACCAATATCTAGAGAGAGAGAGAAAATCAATTTTATGTGAATTTAGGTTGGAAAAGCTGTGTTAGATTGACATGAAAAATCAATAAATATGTAATGTAAACATAATATATATTATGTATAATAGTTCAAAGATATTTGTAAAAGATTTGATAGTATTAAATACAAGTTATGTTACAGTTTGATTAAGACTGTGTTAAAAGTAATAACAAGCATCTAAAAATTAGGTATATTTTAAATTAATAGACATTTGATTCAAAATTACACTTAAAACTTGGTTGTAAAATCAAAGGATGGTGTGACCATGCATATATTGAATATTAATACATTATTTTTGATAATTGAGAGAAATATGTTATTAAATATGAAAAAGAAAAATTGAATTTATTTATCTATAGTTCTATGTTCCTTGATTCCTGGCTGCAAATGCTGCACAGTTATTTTGACATGTTTCGAAGCATCTTCGGCATCATCCTCTGGTCTGATGTGTGTTATTTCTTTCTCATCAGACCTGAGGGCATTCTTTAATTAACATTCTTAATTAAATTGTAACATAACTTGTAATTAATATTACCAAATCTTTTACAAATATATTTGAACTATTGTGCACAAATATTGTGTTTACATTACATATTTATTATTTTTTCATGTCAATCTAATACAACTTGTCTAACTTAAATTCACTTAAAATTTTATTTTATTTTTTCTAAATATCCTTAGACGTTTCTTACTAAGCAATTCAAATGCTTTAAAAAAAACTAATTTACCAACCCTGAAAATCGATGGGATAGCTCCCCTTGAGAGAAAATATCCAAAGTACTACCAGGTAATCGAACCTGGAACTCCTAGACTCGAAGCCAGGTGCACTGACCACTAAGCCACTGGGAGTGAAGACTGAACTGAATGGGCGGCCATACACACGCGTTCTTTCTCGCGAGAAAGAATGTCACAAAATAATGGAGTGTGGAAAATACCCCCTCTCGCCCACACACAATAAGAAGTTGCCACCAGTGATCGCGCGTGATTGAACGTGACGTTTTGTTACTAGAGGAAAGACCGTGTGTATGGACAAAAACTGTCATTTATCGTGCCCTCTGGACTGGCACGGTGCCACGTAGACATTTACAATATGATTCTGTTATCCCGTGGAGTTTCTAGTGGTGTGCACAGAACAAGGTGAAGTGACCAGGATAACAGGCGACAGAAAAAGAAATATATGTATTCATGTCCGTGCTGGTATTGTAATGTCTGCTGTTAAGTACCATTGGAAAATACGATGTTTCTGGCAAAATAAGTGGCTAGCTGAAAAGGAAAAACATTATCAAATTTATTAGAGCTCTTTTCGGAAAGAGCCCCTCATCTAATGTTTATTTTCTACTTTGCAACAAAATTTTGATTGGTTTTTGAGTTAAAATCCTACAAGATCCTCATATCCGGCATTTTTTAAATTTCTATTCACATACTCTTTATATTTCACTGTCCATAATTTCAGGTGCAACTTAAAAATGTCTATAGATTAGGAAAAAAAACTCATTGTTAGCATGACGAATGTCAGTCATGTTTCGTACAACTAATACACTTCTAAATGCATAGCAAACTTAATCACTCACAGAGTAAACACAGTTGAGGGAAAAGCACGTGGTGTGGCATGGATTAATGTAACCTTAACAGTAGAGGAACTTACCACAGGAAAGCGTCACAAACCTTGTTGCACTTGATCGAGGTGTGTGGCAACGACCATTGACACGCAGTCTTTCCCGCGTGATTCAAGAGATGCCATGGGAAAGAAGGCATGCCTATGGCCACCTAATGAAGACTTGACCTGCCGGCCGTTCGCTTTTCTCGCCCTACACATCATTTCCACCTAACAGGCACCGTGGCCAATGGGTATAACTGTCGATATTCCCACAGTCTAATAGTTCAAACGATTGGATGGCCGGTTACCCCACACACGTCTGTTAGGCCTGTCAGATTTCAACTGTCCCCGCCAGTCGGAAGTCGAAACTGTACGTATATGGAGGGAAACTAGCAACTGACTGTACCGATTTGATTAATTTTGTAAGTCAAATGTCAATTCAACAATGTTTTTAGGGAGCTTATGTTAACTATTAGTTACTATTTTCTTTTATTGATTATCTGTTGAAAGCCCCTAATTTATGTATCCATTAAGCTATTGATCTAGTATTGACTTTATTTAAAAGCTATTCAAACAATATGGAAAAAACTATCGTGCAATAACTGATTCTACTATCCGGAGAAACATTATAAACCACAACATAAGCAAAGAATGTTGCCGACGGGACTGCAGGCCCTGTGATTGTTTATCAAGGAAGCTCTAGTATTATAAACCAATTTAAAATAAAATTACAGCAGCCCTAGGGCAATGCAAACCTCTACAAGGTGACCATAAAGTCTGGATGCATAGTCAAATTTGATTGAATTAGATATAGTATGAAGGTTGGTGAGCCGTGATATTGAAAGTACAATTTGGTGTCAAGAAAGATAACAAGTTTTGCGATTACAATTATATTAACTGTAAGTGTCAGATAAAAAAAACCTTCTCGTCCACACATTTATCTGGAAAATAAGGTTCAGAAAGATATTTATTTTCTTACATTTAGCTAGCAGATAAAAAGCACGTATATTTTCCTATATTTGTTTATCTGTGTATTTGCCTACTGTCCAAACTTTGTGACTATCCTGTAGAATAGATCCCGGGTATTTTATATATCCGCTATTCTTATGATTTAATTAAAGAAGTCGACCTCAGTAGTCTTGGGATGAAGTACTTGCCACGTGACCAATAGTATGGGGAATTTAAAAAAAAACATGAATAAATTTTCTAAAACAAAAATTAAATCTGTTTTTATATTTTTATTCAAGTTAATTTTTATGCAGTATTTTCATTTTTTACTTAAAATTATTGATAAAACTTAAACAAAATATCGCTAGTAAACTGTCAAATATCAATCTTCTCAAAAATAAGTTTTTCCTTTTTTTTACTGTATTGCTACTTAAAATTGATGAGTTTTTTATTCAAGTTGATTTTTTATAATAGAAACCTAACTTTTTTTTAAATAGATAAGCATCCACTCTCTACTTGAAAGTAATTCTATTAGAAAGTTAAACATGAATGTGGTGGAGCATGTGAAACTGTTTGGAGGGTTTTAACGGCTTAAAGCAAAGTACGGCCTGTGAACTGAAACTGTTTTATTCAACGCTCTTCTCGTGTTTCGCGTGTGTTAAAGAGGTTGAAGGCGTCGTTTCATTTAGTCCAGGGTGTGTTATGATTATTGTGTAAGCGCCTGAGGGCAAGCTTCTAATGCCACTGATTTCCGACGTAGGAGATTTCTGGAGAGCGTATCAGAGTTACCTTTGACATTAATGGAGACCCATTGAGTGATAAGTCCACTATATTTTGTCGGAACAGAAATTAATTGGGATCTTACGTCTGAAATAGCATAAATTATTTAATCATTTTATTCGCCTTATTATATACAATTTCTGGTTATATGCATCCATTAATTACGCTGATAAAATAGAGATGAGAGCGGTAGAATTTTAGAGAAAGATACTCGCATTTTTGTGGAGGTGGATGGAGAAATCATTTAGGGAAAAATTCCCTCGGTACATTCGATCAGGATTCTAGCTCCAACACGCCCATCATTGGCGATTCATTTTAAAACGAGAATGATGCGTTAAACCGTGCGATCACTGGTAATGAATATATTTAATAATCTAATTAACATATATATATAAAATTAATATAACCCTGTTTAGTTACTAAAATATCATAATTTGTATTTAACAAAAAATAAAGATAAACTTGAACGCAAATTCAAGCACATTTCCGCTAAAATGATATATTTTTCATCCTCACAACATTAGTGTCATTGCATGCTGATAGCTCAGACGGGTATTAAAACGCGGTGCAAAAAAAATAAAGTTATTCAAATTAAGAGTAGGCTACTTCAAATCTGAGCGGACAGCTATGGAGAGAATTATTTATAGTGTCGCCACTTTAATCAAGAGGATAATATACCGAGAGCTTTAGAGTAGTATATTAGTATATGTACAGCACCTTAGCTCTGTAGATAAAGCATTTGTAAACCGCGTTAAAGATATCGGGTTCGATTCCAGGCACGGCCGGAAAAAATGTTGGTAAAATTGCGGGAAATTCCCTCCTGTTTATTATTTGCATGAGTCTCTGGAAAATTCAGGGGATGTCTAATGGTGCGGTTACCTATATCTCCGGGATTCAAATCCTTTCGTGGCCAAATTTTTCAAATAAAAGTATAAAACACTTGCTACCTTATTTGGTATTATATCCAACGAAACTATCCAACTTTAACCCTAAGCATTTTATTAAAATAATTATTTTATTTTCATATCTTTGATACCCAGTCACTGTCCGACGTCTTAGCTTAGTTGGTAGTGTGAATTAATGGTCCTTGGTTCAATTCTTAGAATGGCTGGAAAAAAAATTACCATTTGAGAAATGCAGGTTTCCTCTTTCATAGGAATGAATAATGGCCGGAGGGCAGGGTAGTGTCTGTGCTAAAATTAAGGTGTTTGGGCAGAGTATGTTAGTACTTCAGACCCAAAAATACTTGAACAACTTTAATAAATTCCAACAAAAGCGCTATTGTCACACAACAAGCACATGCTTGGAAAACCCCATACAATAATAATAATAATAACCTAATTCAGTCAAATTCACTAATATTTAACTTTGTTCTTAAAAAAATCAAGCTTATTCGTATTCCATGTTTAAACATTTTTTGGTTGAATATGCAATAAGCCACGATGGCTGAGTGGCCTTAGTCGCTAGGGTCGCATGGTGCTTAATTACAGTGTACTGTCTTGTTAAACGTAAGCAACTAGTCATAAGACTGGTAGTAAGGAAACCGCATTAGTCTCGATTATTTATTAGGTATAAATTTGTATTAACATAAAATACAATGATAGTTGTAGCATATCACTCAAGTAAAATTACATCTACAAACCATAATCTGCACAAAATACTAAACTGAAATAAAGGAATCCAAAGAAGATAATTAAAACTGATATATTCTACACTAATATAATTTGTGTTCTACTTGCATTAAGTGGATGTTCCCGGATACAAACACCATGCTTCGACAAACTATTCTGCAAGCATGGCATAAGCGAAGGCGTGGCAGTTTTAACAGATCCCTTGAACACTCGATGCTGACGAAGGACCTGACTGTCGTTGGTTCAATGCCTCGAGCTACGAGCACTGCTGCCCTAGCGGACTTCCTTGATAACTCTTTCTCCACTTTTTCCACCTCCCCCCTTCATTCCTTTTCCCTCATTACATGCCCATATTTGTACCTGTTTAGAGTCAGAAAAAAATAATATATCACGGGTGACCCCTAGGTTCATTCGACTGTAGTTCATCATATTATATCCTCGAAGGAGGAACCTCTGCTCCAGCACCTGAAGAAGAAACTGGTGGTCTTAATGTTTGGGTCGTGGGTCTCACCGCCTCGGCGCAGAGGGAATCTCGTCTGATGTACCAAGTATTTGACAAATATCCAAGTCCTTCAGACTTGTTGTAGTAGTCAAGGAGACTAATTGTGTTTCTGTTAGTCGAATCAGTTATAATGTTTTCTTAGTCCTTCAGACTCGTTATTTTAGTCAGAATGACTAAATTTGGTTTTGTGTCCATCTGACTTAATTTCTTTTGTCATATAGTCTGACTATATATTTTACCAATGGCCATATGCCATAGCTTATATACTAGGGCTTTGAGCTCTATATGTAATAAGGACCTTGCTTTAAGGATCCTCTTCTCCACAAGTTCATTATTCCGTTTTAAGTCCTTATGATTTCACAATATCCCATGACGCCATGGTCATCATGCTCACTTGTTCGAATTTTTGTATGGCTACAAGCAGGTTGTCTAACTCCTTTATTTGAGGACCTAGTTAAGTAAGTATCTCTTAACATTCGTTTGGTAACTCTCTTTTTGTGTTACTATTTTGGGTGCGCAAAGTGTGGAACATGGCTAGTGTCGTATAGTGGCCCGTACAGATAGTATTTTCATTTGCTCCTTGTTGGCACCTCATTTGTCCAAGTATTTAAAGTTAGTGTGTACTAGATTTTATGTATAACCCAGAGAGTGGGTAGTGGTATAAATGTACTATTGAGTGCTCTGGCAGTACCCACTGGGAAAGGACCTGCCATGGTACAATTTTGTGTTGACACCTGATTGTTAGCCATCTTATAATGTAATTGACTGACCTTCCTGTTACCATTTATTATTTAGTGTGTTTATGACACCTTTCTTAATTTCAAATCAAGCTAGTTAGCTTGGCCGACATTTAGCTTAGTAACTCTAAAACTATAGGATTTGCAGCTATATTCTTATTAGTAATTAACTCACCATGTTTTCTGTTTAGACCCTTCTGGTGGTAGTCTGGCGCTAGCCCGGCTGTTTTGGAATCCAATACTCTCTATCAACTTAACTTCCCATTGACTGTTTCGTGTCGTCTTGGACACGTATTCTCCCGTGCTACGGGAAGTTCCTATATTTTTGGAGTTGTTAAATCCTATCATATTTGTCAGTTTAAAACTTAATGTTTTCCTTTATATTGCTAAGAGTTACATGTTTTCCTTAATCAATTTAACGAACATTTATCACTGTTTTCCTGCTATCAATTGTAACCCTATATAATCTTTTTATGTTTTGTTTATAATAAATCTATTATTGTTACTTATTTATTTCTCTTACTCTTACGAAATATTTCCCAGTCTCTACTTTGTTATATATTTACGTTGTAATAGTTATCGTTACCTCTTCTACATATTGGAGTGAAGGAGAAGCAACAATATAATAGGATGAAAATATTGTTTTAGTTTTAAAATAACTCCTCCTAAGATTTAAAGTGAAATCACAGCTAGCCCAAACTAAGAGACCAGCATACTTAAAATATAGTAAAATTTTCAGAGGAAGAAACTTATCTGACAGCTATAAAAGTAACTTATATATTTTATAAAAGATCCTTCCTATGAAATTGGACTGTAGTTGATATGATTCACCTTGAGCCAGAAATATACTTTATAAGGGAGTGGGGGAGCATATAATGTATGGAAGCTGTTATTTCTCTAAGGGGTTGGGGTGGGTTCCAAAAAAAAATGTAACGGAATTTTTTTTACAATTCGTATAGGCCTATACACCCACTTCGGTGGCCACGTGGTCTAACACGCTACTCTCGTGTTGGACTAGACTGCCGAAGACGGGGAAATCGGGATTTCGATCTCCGTCGGGTGCACTGAGGATGGTTTTCCTAAATGGTTTCCCACTTTCCTTTCATGAAAATTTGGGTGCACTTTCTCTCAATTAAGCCTTCCTGATCCCTAAATCATTAGTGTAATTAGTACATAGACGTATAGCTCAAATAGGTAGTAAGACGCAGTTCTTAAAAAAAATTGGTACAGTGGTATTTCTTTTGAAAATCAAATTGCAGGTCCGGTATTAAAATTGGATCTATTCATACTAGTTGGTTCCATTAACATGGCCCGTGTGTAATTTAATGATTGCATATAGTGAGTATTATCATTTTGTTCGGAGGGGCTGTGCAGAGTCAGTAAAGTGATAGTGGTCATTTAGGGGCCACAGTTGCGCCGGTTGGGAGTGGAGACAGAGGAAAAGTGATGAACTCCATATAATCTAGAATATCACTTTGAATATCAAATTTACACACAAATTACCCAGAGCCAAAAAAGTACATATAATTAGGTTTACTAGAAAATGTATGTAAGCAAAATTTATCCAAACGTAGGCTATAGCTTAAGAAATAACTATAAAATAAAAATCACATTGATTATTTCATAGATGTATTTTTTTAAATAGTTAAAACTGTTAAGAATGACAGTGCTAGAATAAAAATTATTTTTTTCTCCAATAAATTTAAATTTATTAACTTCCCACCAAGGTGTTAATCATAGGAATATATTTTACATAGTTGATTATATAAAATAATTTTTTTAGAGAAAACCAGGCCAATTTAAAAGTACAGCCAGTATTTTGTTGACTTTTTTTTATTTTACGAAATAATTTTGAGTAGTATGTGTGCAATTTACAAATCACACACCATTGAAAAGGTTATCAGGGGTAAACACGTATCACTAGAGGTGTGCGAAGGTGAAATGTGAATTGATACACTTTTGAAGATTATAATTTTCGTTTAACTGAGGTAAATTTATGCTTAGTTTATTTGCGGCCAACTACTATGACACCAAAACTCAGTACACTTGGTTACTACTATAGTGGGGTTGTTGTTGTTTTACGAAAAAGCAAGCAGAAGCTGATTTCTTACGGCCAGCAATTCTCAAAACTAACTATCGGGCTATGGTGTGATATCAAACATTTGTTTAAAATATATGTCTTTCATTCGTGAACGGTTTTGTATGGAAAAAGTTCGATCAAATGTTATGAGCTGGTAGCTTGTGATCTTCCTGGTGGTCCTCCGCAACTAATTATTTGATTTCTATGCTCCTGTGGTCCATCAAAATGTGCTTTTTGATGCAAGTGTTTTTAAAATGTGCCGCAATCTACAGATAAGTAGGCCAACAGTTATTCCGCGGATGAAGACAAATGTGACAATGTGAGAGGTTTTGAGTGATTATGACTTGGAAGATGAGCTAAAAGATGTGAATGAGTAACAATTTGTATTTCTTATACTACATCAATATTCTCGTTCAGATAGCCTACTGTTTGCTTAGATGTATCAATACATTATGTATTTATAGCCCTCTTAATCTAGACAACATTTTGAGCCCAACATATAGACTCTTAATATTTGTACTATATGAATGCGATTAAATTATGTTCACTACCCTATTTTATTTCACCAAACATATAGTTTTATGAGTACTTTTATAACAATTCTATTTATTATATCAATGTGATTTATATTTTGTAAAGATTTATTTAACTATACGTTTTGGATTAAAAGATCTACAAATTTTATAGTAAATCCTTTTTTTTTAACTTTATATTTACATATATATTCTAGATTGTGTAGATTTCCCCACTTTTACCCTCCCCTCACCCTCACCCCACCACGTGGCCCAGTCACGTCCCCAAAATGGCCACTTATCACTTTTCTTATTCGGCACAACCCCCCCCCCAACAAAATGATACCACTCACTAAATCCAATCATTAAAATGCACATGGAATTTAAAAATAAACTCACCTCAGTGGTGCAGTTAGCTAACGCGCTAGTTTCGTGTTGAGCTAGACTGTTGAAGATGGGGATATCGAGGTTCGAATCTCGGTTGAGTGAACTGGGGTGGTTTTTCCTAAATGGTTTACACTCTCCCTCTACGCAAATGCGGGTTCATTTTATCTAAATTCAACATTCCCAATTCCTAGCCTATTAGCGTAATTAGTTTAGTACTTAAGCGTGTAACCCGAATGAGTAGTAAGATGTGGTGCAAAATAAATAATAAATTAAAAAGTATACCTTGAGAAAATGCACTATTTGACACATTTTCTTATTTCTATGCAATATGTTTAATATTCTATTAGAACAATACAGGGCTATGGGGGAAGGAGTAAAATACCCTTACTGCGACTCCTCTATCCTTGGTCTTGTATCCTATTGTGTTCTTACTAAATAATTTACCTAAGTGTATCTAGAGGGTCAAAAATGGTATATTTGTATTTAAAAAAATCAAGTGATAAATAAACACCTAGCAGAGCTTACAGGAATAAAATATAGAGACAAAAATCAAACTTAAAATGTCAAAAACTAGCATTTGAGCGTATTAGTATTTTTTTTTAAATAAGAAAATAATCGCGTTGACCAAAAAAAAACAAGTGAGCGAGTCATCTAAGTGAACGCTCGCAATCTCCGCAGTCTTGTAGTAGTAAAACAACCCTGAAGAGATGAAGCCAGAAATGACGTCATATATATATTGCAGTGGCGTGCAACATGCTACCCAAACTATCATAGAGCGAGAGAGAGAGATATATATAGTTCATGGTGTCAGATACACGGAGGCTGGCTGACCCAGGCGACGTACAATAACTTCACCTTTTATTGCAGTGCAATATGCCATACAAACAAACATGTGGCTTACGTCTTTCCTCGATGGGACGTTTGCTCTGGGAAGGTATCAAAAGGTACCGTCCGTTTTCTCCAAGAAAAGCATTTTATATAATACAGACCTATTTTTTGCTGTCAACATTAATTGCATGTTATTATTTAATTATGGTTATTTTATGGTTATTGATTATATATATATATACAGATCAATACCAATAAAATAACACTATCAACTATACAGTATAAAGTGACAGCTGTATATTCATTCATTATCAAGTGATCCATTATTAGAAAAGGTTTAAGAAACATTGCTCTAAGACGTTATTCTCTCAAGAGACTTGACTGCCAATGACAGAGGGATCGGAGTTCGAATTCCGGTCGGGAAAAAGCGCCATTTTGTCCAATATAAATAAAACATTTTTACACAAAGTAATCTCAAAAGTTCTTGAATATTTGTAATCAGTATCGCATAATCTGAGTAGAGCTTTTTATTTCCACTTAATAAATGTATACTCACATGCCACGGTGCCCATATCAAATGTTCAAGAACTGTGAATGTAGAAAATTAAATTAAACGTGTCTAATGAATAATTATCTTTATTAAATTTAGTAGAAAAAATTGTTTGTCATAAAAATAAATAAAAATTGCTGACCTTAGCTGGTATTTTATATAACATATTTTTGTATTATTTTACGTCTTGAGACGAAAGCTTGGCTAAGCTTTCCAGTCCATACGAGACTCTGTTGGATAAATAATCTTTAGAATCGTAAATATCATAAGACTTATTTGCTTATAAAAAAAAAAGGACTGGTATATAATATGATTTAGGGTTTCTTTGTGGCCCACGTCTTACTATCGGTCCGTATCCACATATGTATACTAATGAGTTAGGGATGGGTAAGGTGTAATTTTAAAAAATGCATAAGGACTTGCGTGGAGGGAAAATGGAAAACTATTTTGAAGAAAAAAACACCCTCGGTAGACCCAGTCAGGATTTTAATCCCAACGTCTCCTTCTCCATCAAATCAGTATATTGTGAAAGTTACAGCTTAGGTGGCTTTCACGTGTGATGGCGTGCCATGCCTTGTTGAATTCCATCCAATTAACAGTTTCCATTTCTCCGTTATGCTCCAGTGTTCTAACATGATCCAAAGGAATAAATTATTATGTGCGCCAAACTCCTTTTTCTTTTCGTCATCTAGAATTCTGAGTTGATTAAAACACAAACCACCCTCTCAGCTGACGATGACTCAAGCGAAGATTTTCACTCTTCTAAGCTTTTATCTCAAAGCACTGGACTCTATTACACTTATGCTATTAATGCCTCAACATCAATTTCTGTTCCAGAATCCATAGCGTCTATTCAATACAACGAACAACGTGGGACTGAAGCAAGCCCGTTGCGCGGACCGACGGAGAAACACTGTGGCTTGTGAAGAGATGCATTAGACGCAATGTATCTCGACCATTTCGGCGCGCCGTTCACGGCACGGCGGCCGTCCCTAGATCGAGATACGCCCGCCGTCCATGGCATTTTCGCCTTGCCGTCACGTGTGAAAGCTCTCATTTAAACCGTTGTACCTTTATAATTACGGCGACTGCAAGAAACCGTCCCGTGGGAAAGCCGCCTTAGACTAATATTGATCAGGCTTTTCCCAGTCGTGTACCACTTGATATGCGTTTGATGCATACGTGTACCCCTTGACAAGCATTTTATGCAGTTACATATCACACATACAAGTACTATCTCCCCATCTTCAGCAGTCTAATCCATTGCGAGAATAGTGCTTTAGACCATGCGGCCATCAAATCAGGTCAGAGTATCGTTGAATTGGTGGACTTAGCCTGTCAATCTTGTACTCTTGGAGACTTTCACATTATATTTATCTTACTCTTGTGACCCAGTCTGCGGACCTCCTAGCACTCCACTGTGGACCACAGTCTAAAAACCACTGCCTTAGACCATTATACCATCGATTATAGTAACAGTTTGGTAAAGGTTTTCCATATTATTTGATGTTCAACACAAAAGATAATTAACGATTCAGTCTAAAGGATATACGTATATGTATGAAGAGGATCACTCGTAACGTCGTATTGGATAATTATTAAACCACGTTCAATCCGCAAGGCTGGTATTCTAATCTCGACCTGCCCAATATGGCAACAAAGTTAAATACTTGTCTAACTGCTAAGACCCTTCAGACAAAGTTTAGGGTGGGCTGATTTTGAGAACTATAACATTGGCATGTTTAAAATTATATTAGGCCTACTATTCACCGAAACAAAGTCACTTGCTGTGGCTATACACCCTCGCCTAAAAACAATCGCATAACAGAAGCGGGGCCACGTAACAATCTATAAGCCAATAACAAGATTTCCGTCTAATGGACGCAAACTGTTCTGCAAAAGTTCAACTCATCTATACTTCTGCTCTTCCAGAGAGCTTCGGCACGGGAGGACCAATCTAATCTCCAAACCAACCATCTCTAATAAATGCGCATGCCCCGAAGAGCTAGAAGCAAGCCAACAGATTCGTTGGATTAGTGAGGAGATTTGAAATATCCCGTTTATGGTATCAATTTATTGGATTGTGCCACAGCACACCATTTTAATTTGAAAACATCCATCGTGATCGTGACCTAAAATATATTTTTAGTTATTAGAAAATAAAACCTGTTCATGATAAGATCTTTAAGTTTACTTTGCAATGCATCATGGGTCAACACACTCCGTGGGAATCACTGCGCCACTCATACAGATTCTGCTCTCTATTTTCAGCGAACGTATGAATCAAGCTTTATGTATTTCAATGTTTTACTAAGCCTTGTTTAGAAAATATATCTAAACAAAATGTGATGTCACCTCAATCAACACTGACTTTTAACCTGATATAGGTTCTCCTTTTGGTTCCATGTTTCAATTCCTAATTTTGAATTTTTTTATGTAAACGTATGTAAATGTCATAAAATTACAACACGTTTATATTGTCATCGCCCGACTCGGTGGCGTAGTTGGCTAACGCGTTAGTCGTGTTGAGCTGCTCGACTGTTGAGGACGGGGAGATCGAGGTTTGAATCTCGGTTGGGTGAACTGGGGGTGTTTTTTCCTAAATGGTTTTCCACTCTCCCTCCACGCAAATGCGGGCTCACTTCCTCTAATTCAACCTTCCTTTCCTAATCCATTAGCGTAATTAGTACTTAAAAGCGTATAACCCGAACGGGTAGTAAGACGTGGTGCTAAATATTATTATTATTATATTGTCATATATTTTTTAAAATTATTAATTTAACGTGCAGTGTCTGAAACGACTGATTACATCTTTACAAAGACTTATAAACGCACTTAAGTCTATAATAGATACATTATCCAACCCCTGGCCGTTAATTTACCACTGAGAAGGGGGGGCGGGGGTAGACCCACATTTCACCAATGATGAATTTTTCAGTCATGCCATGAATCAAACCCTTGACTCTTAGCTCAGTAGTCATGTACGCTAAGGACTGAGTTAACGCCACGAACGACTATAATGTCAAAGTTTTGATAAATTGCCTGTCAGAATATTAACTAAGCTGTAGACCGGAAGTATCCCTCCTTAGAAATTATATTGATAAAAAAGATTATATTTTTAGGTATGGATTGATCAGATTGTACATATGTTTGATTAATATGTAATATGTGATTGGAATCTATAAGGATTACAAGAGTAGATGTTAATATCAGATCTTTATTTTTAATTGAACATAAGCATTCTCTAGATTTTAGAGAAATTAATATTTAACCAAGACTGCCAACTATGCGGATAAGTCGTGAGTATATCCTTGCTTTAAAGAGTACTAAAAAAATATGTAAATACTAATTAGTTTTAAGAGTCTTCGTGTCACTAAAGGTTGACCTACAAATTAGTAAATAAACAAAAAAATTTTTGTGAAAGGTAGTAGCTTTGCGTGTAGATTAAATCGTCTCGTTGTCATGTTTTCTAGATGTTGTACGTGGTATAATTTCCGTGCGAGAAGACGAGAGTTTTAGCACCTATACCTCCCATTTCCTGTTTAACTGTTTCTTGGGTCTGAGCCAACAAATCACCATTATCGTGATATGATAACAACCTTGGCTAGCCAGAGGATCATAAATTCCCCTTGTTCTGAAAACTATGCAGCACCAGAGTCCGACTAGGATATCTTCTAATGAAGCTTGGCGTAACACTGTCTTATAGCCAGACATTTTGAAAAACAATTCCAAGCAGGTGCAGCTTTGATTACCTTTTTTTTTTTGTACGTGTTCAGAACACATTGTCTTGTAAAACAAAACTCTCAATAAAGTATAGAAGTGACCAATACTTCAATAAAGTACTTGTAAAATGATACTGAGACACCGGAAACTAATCGTGGGGCATTTGGATTATTGCGTCAGTGTTAAACCATGGATTTATTTAAAATATTACCAAAATAGTTTAGGAAATTATGTTGTCTTCGGCCATGTTCAAGATATTGAGAGACGAACTCTGACTGAGAAACTAGTGTGAATCCCGATTTAGTTGAAATTTAGTATTCCCGGGGTGTGAAAGCAGTTGAAGTGTACAAGAATATTGATAGGAAGCAACTTTTAGAACATATAAATTTAGCTTATGAATACGTGAAAGTATATCTATAGTGTGATTTTGGTAGGAAGAACAGTAAAAGTTAGTTACTAAAGTTACTAAAACAGTTTTAATAAATGCATACATCAAGTCATGTTATCTGGAACTGTCACTTTTGATAGATATTATCAATATCTATAGTATCTTTTTTTAGCTGTCGGATAAGGTTTAAAAGTTGTATTTTACTTACGTCAAGTTTGTATTTAAAAAAAAATTTTATTATCATATAATGTTTATTGTGGGGCTTAAGGTGAGGTGGAAGGTGACGCGAGAAATACCTAGGGTTTTTGCAGTTTTAGTAAAAAATAAATATTTTCTACCCTAAATAAATAAAATATTGCTCCAGTAGCAACGTTTGGTTTAATTTTCTTCATATGTTGGTATCAACAGTTGGAGAAAATATGTCCTAAACACAGCGGCACTAGATGACAAACTTTTTAAATGAAGACAAAAGGTTGTCATTAAATGCTATGACATTCTTGATAGATATTCAATAACTGTTGATATCACCGTGTAGAGAAGATTAAACTAAACGATGCTACTGGAGTAATATTCTATTTATTTTGGACCAAGACATGTGTTTCTATAAAAACTGCACAATCGCAGGCTTTTCTCACATCCCCTTCCAGTAAGCAGTTTAAATTATTATTAGAAATTAATCCTATGTTTAAAGAAGCTAAAAATATTTATTTATAGTAAGTTTTGCTTCGATTTGAAATAACCTTCACGGTTAGTCAAATGAATATCGGGATAGACTTTAACACATAAACCGCCTCGGTGGCGTAGTTGGCTAACGCGCTTGTCGTGTTGAGCTGCTCGACTGCTGAGGACGGGGAGATCGAGGTTCGAATCTCGTGATTTTGGTAGGAAGAACAGTAAAAGTTAGTTACTAAAGTTACTAAAACAGTTTTAATAAATGCATACATCAAGTCATGTTATCTGGAACTGTCACTTTTGATAGATATTATCAATATCTATAGTATCTTTTTTTAGCTGTCGGATAAGGTTTAAAAGTTGTATTTTACTTACGTCAAGTTTGTATTTAAAAAAAAATTTTATTATCATATAATGTTTATTGTGGGGCTTAAGGTGAGGTGGAAGGTGACGCGAGAAATACCTAGGGTTTTTGCAGTTTTAGTAAAAAATAAATATTTTCTACCCTAAATAAATAAAATATTGCTCCAGTAGCAACGTTTGGTTTAATTTTCTTCATATGTTGGTATCAACAGTTGGAGAAAATATGTCCTAAACACAGCGGCACTAGATGACAAACTTTTTAAATGAAGACAAAAGGTTGTCATTAAATGCTATGACATTCTTGATAGATATTCAATAACTGTTGATATCACCGTGTAGAGAAGATTAAACTAAACGATGCTACTGGAGTAATATTCTATTTATTTTGGACCAAGACATGTGTTTCTATAAAAACTGCACAATCGCAGGCTTTTCTCACATCCCCTTCCAGTAAGCAGTTTAAATTATTATTAGAAATTAATCCTATGTTTAAAGAAGCTAAAAATATTTATTTATAGTAAGTTTTGCTTCGATTTGAAATAACCTTCACGGTTAGTCAAATGAATATCGGGATAGACTTTAACACATAAACCGCCTCGGTGGCGTAGTTGGCTAACGCGCTTGTCGTGTTGAGCTGCTCGACTGCTGAGGACGGGGAGATCGAGGTTCGAATCTCGGTCGGGTGAACTGAGGGTGGTTTTTCCTAAGTGGTTTTCCACTCTCCCTCCACGCAAATTCGGGTTCACTTCCTCTGACACAACCTTCCCCATTCCTAATCCATTAGAGTAATTAGTACTTTAAGCGTATAACCCGAACGGGTAGTAAGACGTGGTGCTAAATATTATTTAACACATAATATCCAAGTTAAGGGTGTTTACCACATCAATTTTATTTACAATAAGATCTCAAATTTCTAACTCACTTATTTAAAATGCACTCTTAACATTCTATACCCTTGGATTGTATATGTTAGCTGTGGATCCCTATTATTGACACCAGAGCGTTCTAATAAAACTCAACAAATTGGAACTCAGCTCATTTCTTTGTGGAGCAGATTTTAACAGCCTTTTAAATGTTATAATTTATTTCTATTCACAAACTGGTTCACACGTATAGTATCATTAGTGGGATGATTAAGTTTTGTGCTTGTTTTTTACAATTCTAAAATAGGCCTATAGAGCTAAAAATTTACCAAGCACTCTTTTACAAAAGGTACTGACTGATATTGCAGTAAGAAACAAGAGGGGTATGTTTAAATAAATAAATAAAACACCCCTGGACATTAACATCTATAAACTGGAGTAAGTAAACTCAAAACTAATCAACGCAGCTAATTGGTCCTGTTTCATGTGGATAACACTACATTAGAATATATTATGTCCACAAGTTATTTTAATCATTTAAAATTATTGAATTCCTAACACAAGTTTATATAAGTTGCAATGTTTTTTATCACCACGTCTGACTAACTGTTCGGGTTATAGGCTTATGTAGACCTACTAATTACGCTAATGGTTTTAGGGATGAGGGATATTATATTCATAGATAGTGTACCCACATTTGTATGGAGGAAGAGGGAAAAAACATTTTGGGAAACACTACCCTCAGTACACCCGAATGAAATTCTAACCTCAATCTCTCCGTAATCAGCAGTCTTAGTCTACTGCGAAAGTGATGCGTTAGAGTTAGACCATGCGGCCACCGAAATGGGCTATGTCGCAATAGCTGTTATTTTTACTGAAACTCAAAGTAAATTAATAATATTTAGCACCGCGTCTTACTACCCGTTCGGGTTATACGCTTTAAGTACTAATTACTCTAATGGATTATGAATTGGGAAGGTTGAATTAGAGGAAGTGAACCCGCATTTGCGTGGAGGGAGAGTGGAAAACCATTTAGTAAAAACCACCCCCAGTTCTCCCGACTGAGATTCAAACCTAGATCTCCCCGTCCTCAGCAGTCGAGCAGCTCAACACGACTAACGCGTTAGCCAACTACGCCGCAGAGGCGGGTTCAAAGTAAATTGTGCTTTGGGAAAATTGTGAACGTACTTTAGTGAACTTCTAATCCCTCACATCTAATCGGTTTTCTAGCCACATGGAGACTAAATTCAAGATCCGATCAGGAATCTAAACAGAATGCTGGTCATCGTGCAACGCTCTGTACTCTCATCTCGAGCAGAGGTTCTGCTGTGTGATATTTAAGGAGGTTTCTTCATCATCATGTATCATTATGTTTTCGAGCTATAGCACATGTATGATAATTATCCAATATGCGTTATAGCCTGAAAAGATGGTAATTACTCGTAAAACTTATAATTTGTTTACTCTAGGTGGGGTTGGAGGTAGAAACCTTATTAATCACGGCGGGATTCAAACGCCAACACAGGCAAACCAGGCCAATTGAAGTAGTCAAAATTTCAGCCGCGTGCCCACCTATGTGGGTTATTAGCAATTTAAAGAAACCAGTCTTGTGATTAAGTGGCCAAAATTGTATATTTTAATACTAGAGGAACTTGGTTCGTATTCGGGTATAAATTATAAACAATATTTACTATTTTTATGAGAGTTCATCCTATTAATCAATTAAGAAATATCTTAGCTTTTTGGATGATTGTATAACATTAAGTAAATACCTCCTATGGCCCTGTATTAATTTAGTTTGTAAGTCATGTTCAATATTACGTTTAGAGAGTGTAGCTTAAATTTCCCAAAGTAATCTCATAAATTTACATTTTTTAATATTTAAAAATACTACTTACTCTTCAAAAAGTACATATTTATATTAAATTAAATAAGACAAATATATTTTTACAAATTAAATTAAAGAGAATTAGTATTTTTATAACACATTACATCTAAAACTTAGTTTTTCTCTTGGTATTTGGCTATAAATAAACTTGGTACGTTCCTGCATTAACAAATTAAATAAATCTTTCACGCATGTCATCTATTAAGTCCAAGTCAAAACGTTTGGGGATTGGTCCGAACTACCGCTGAAATGACATAAAACCACAGACTGGAAAGTACGGAGCAACGGTCCAGGGTGAAACCACGGGATAGTAGTTAACATGTCCGTTCTCATTAGTCGTGAGCAATTAGGGATTAGTCTGATTCGAATAGTCTGGGAAACGCGAGTGATTAGTATTTTCTTCCCCTTCGTCTCCTCAATACGATGGAAGAAGTCCACCTTTTTCATCTTTTTCTTTCTTCTCGAATCGGTCGTGCCAACTCACCCGTTTTGTGCCGGATTTTTTTTTTCTTCCCACCATCTTCCACCCCCTCTGAAAATCCGAGTCGTTCCGTTACGACGGGGTGAAGGAAGGACCATCAGAGGGTGAGTTGGCTCTATAACCCTTACAGCCGGAGCAACTGGTGGCTGGGTGAAATATCACTCCGACGCTCTACTCTCTCTCTCTCTCTCTCTCTCTCTCTCTGCAGCTTAGTAAAAGTTCATCAAGATACTAGTTTACTCTAATAAATACACGACTTCGAGCAATGAGGCCTCTTTCTGTATAGTCCGATTTTAATGTTAAGAATCTTATCTGGCAGCTATAAAAGTATCCAGATCTACTTACATGTATTTATTTATACGTCAAGACATGTGATCTGCAACTATCCCTCTTTATACACAGTATTAACAATTATAAAATAAAACTGATAATATTGTAAAATTTTACTAATCTAGACCGCAAAAAGAAACATGTTTATATTTTCTAATAGTTTCTTATTACCAAAATTCTATTATAGTCAATGTCCGATACAGGAATGCTCATACGAATATTTACAGATACATTATAAAAATGAAATAAAAATATACTATACCAAAATATAAAGCCATTATTGTATATTATAAACAAATTAATTATTGTATATAATAAGAACAAGTAATTGAGTCTTTTACCAAATATTCTTCAATATAATATCAATACCTAAAATTAAATAGTATGACCATTTTATTATTAAAAGTAAGAAAATGTTTAGATAATACTGTCTAACTTATTCTCATTTGTTTAGGTTTGTTTTATAAATGCAATTCTAAGAAATTCAATTTAGTTTATTGTCATGCGAGGCTCAAACAAATTCGTTTAGAAGCAAGGTAAACAAGGATTTTCAAAATGCAAAAAAAAAAAACATTTCTGTAGCTTTTATAAACATTTTTAACCTCGGTTTGGAATATCAAACAGAATAATTCATTATTAAATTAATTTTTAATATCTTTATAAATATAAATACTAATTGAGGGGAAATAATAAAGGGTTAGACTAGAATAGATAATCTATTGTTACGAAATAAGATTCATTTTGTGTTAATATTGGTTATGTTACATAGTTGTATACGGATAAAACTAAATAATGTGTGCGTTTCATAAACTAATTAAATTGAGAGTAGATTTACGGACCAAAATCATAATGAGAACTAATTGGATCAGGTGTTATAATCAGTTGTTCAACAGAGGCAAAAATTGGTATAATTGTTAGTGGTTCAGTCAGAATATAATTACCTCTGTGGTTCAGTGGTCAGAGTCCATGACTACTTATCCGTTAGTCCCGAGTTAAATCCTTGGCGCTTGCAAAAATCTATTTGTGAGGAGTGTGTCTGGGACGGGGTCAAGCTAAGCCTCACGTGTAAAAATGAAGATCTACTTGAATAAAGAAGTAGCAGTACCTGTTTTAGAAAACTGAAACTGAAGGCCAGTGTTCTCACTGTGCTGACCACATGAACTCTATCCTCAAATATTGGCACTATTATTGCTAACGCCGGTGGCCACTTGGTCAGTATAGCCCACTTGTGGGCTCAGGCCATGGAGATTTTAAAAAATACATACCTGACATAGATGGGCACTTGGGTTAAGACGTTCTCTTGTGGTTTGGTTTTCCGGTGACGGGGAGTTAAGAGCTCGAATGTTGGTTGGGGGTACTGAAGATGTTGTCCACGCAATTGCGGGTATAGTCACTTTCAATTCTACCTTCTTCATCTCTACAACATTAGTGTCCATTTACAGACAACCCCATTGGCTGGAAAGACGTGGAGCACCCCAAAAAATATAGTGCATGGTTTGTTCGTTTTTGGCCTAAAAGTTTGCACCATTTTTATTAACTACTTTGTCTTATTAATTCTAGGGCAATAAAACCTTAGCCCATTAATATATCATTTGGTGAAAGGGAACAAATACTATTTCACAGTAATACATTTGTAGCTCTTCTCGAATCGAACACTAAGATCGAAGATCACACTAAAAATACGATACCGACTGAGCTAGGGATGTCAAACTAAACTCTCAGAAACTCTAGTATTCTGTTTCAGCGCTACCGTTGCACATTATAAACTTGATTTATTTTGATAATGAACTAATTGCCCTATTTACGATAATACTTCAATAGGATTCTGGTAGGAAGGAATTTTTATAAAATATAAAAAAATCTATGTCCAACATTGATAACATTTAAGGTGTGGATGTAAATAACGTGAGTTACGGGCATTGTTTATGCAGGTCTTAACAATAAAACTTTTTTTTGCCAAAATAAATAAAATATTGTTCTAGTAGTCACATGGTGATATCAATAGTTTTTAAATATCTGTCAAGACTGTCTTGGAATGTAATGACAACTTTTTTTCTTCGTTAAAAAGGTTTTTTCGTCTAATGCCACTATGCACATGACATATATTCAACAAAATATGTTGATTTCACCATGAGAAGAAAATTAAACTATGTTTTTGTTAGAGTAATATTTTACTTATTTTGGCCAACAAAAAAGTTTTTCTATATAAACTTAAAAACATTACCCTTAAACCGCTTTCTCTGTTTCCTCACCTTAACTATATTATTAGTGTTAGTTTATAGGTGTTTATAATATCTCACAAGAGTGACTGTAGATAACATGACCTGACATATGAATACGGGAAAGTATGTCTAATAGCTTTTCTAGTTGTCAGAGAAGGTTATTACTACGAAAATTGTACTGCACTCAGGTAAAGGCGGGAGTCACCGTCATCGTGTCAGTATGGTTGTACCCCAGCTAAGTGAAGGCTCGTGATCCTGTGCTCTTTCTTAGCTCGGCGTCTTGCGCTAAGTTCAACACTTCCTTAAGGAAATAAACACGGCAACACGACAAGAAGAGCTGTGTCAGGTAATCTCGTTACACGTCAATACTGGGCGGCACTAACCAATGGCTCACGGTACCAGGAACGAAGAAGGACGAGCTTGCTGTGAGTGAACTATCGACATATTTTATAATCAGGACAAGTCTTTCTCTCTCGACATTCTTTCTTGTCTATTTCCCCTATCAACCTGTTTCTAATCAGGACAAGTCTTTCTCTCTCAACATCCCTTCCTGTTTATTGCCCCCATCAACCTGTTTCTAATCAGGACAAGTCTCTCTCAACATCCCTTCCTGTTTATTGCCCCCATCAACCTGTTTCTAATCAGGACAAGTCTCACTCTCTCGACGTCCCTTCCTGTCTATTGGGGCAACCTCTTTTTAAGTATAATACCCTTCAAACCCTTTGATTACCTTAGGGCAGAGTTTTTCAACCAGTGTGCCACGAAAGATCAGTAGGTGTGCCGCGGGAGTTTGGTGGAAGGTTGAAAAGAAGAGGGAAAATAAAGTGAAATAAACTTAAATCTTTTGGAATTCATGATGGACTTTTTTTTTAAATAGCAAAATGATTAGTATTTTAAGTATTTAACTTATAAACACAATCTTAAAACTTGTTGGTTTTTAATGGTAAAACCTTTCCTTAAAAACGATGAAGCTGTGCCTTGACAAATTTTAAGCCATTTTTCAGTGTTCCGTTAGTTGAAAAAGCTTTAAAATTGTTGCTTTAGGATTCAAATGGTTTTCTCTATACATAAGAAAAAATTTACTAAAGTGAAATTTGTTCATTTCAGCGTTTCCCAAACTTTAGTCAGCCACGAACTCTTTTCGGGTCATAATCTAATCAACGTATACAGGTTCACCTAAACACCGCCAATATACCTGGCTCAGTTAGTGGTTATATTAAGTTGGCATTTATAAGATTGTTTTAGAAAATTGCACAAAATTATGTCGCAAAAAGCAGAGATTAGTTTAAGTTGGGTGGCTAAAGATTGTTAACATTGGTGTTGGTTTACTTGAAACTTCTTCTTCTACCTCAACTGGAGGTGCAATTCGGGCCCAAGAATTAGTGAACCTTTTTAAAACCCTTACTGATGATCAACATTTTGGCAAAATTAGGGTTGCCCAGGTACATCTTCCAGCTTTCCATAAAAAATATCCGCTATCTTTTAAATTACAAAAGTTATTTTCAAATATTAACCAAGATTTAGTGGTTAGCTAGACAAAGCCATGGCAAAAGAAAAATAAAGCTAAGATAATTAAGTCCTTGACATCGCGTCAAACTCTACTTTAGTTTTTTATCGGACCTACTATTATATAAAAAAATAGGATTTTATGACTAATAAAATTCAGTGAGAATACGTGTACTCCTGAAATTCTTCCAGTAACATAGTTTGGGAAAAACTGCTTTACTTCAATTTGGAAAAAGTTTTTCTAAAGGATAGAGCACCAGAATGAGACTCAAACCCTGTCCACGATATTATATTATATTGCGAGATTGATGTCTTAAACGAATACGTGTGTGGGTCAGAAGAAACTGACTGTTCTTTGATGTCCTAACTTTTTATGAATTTACAATCATTCTAAAATACATTTCCTGGTTGCCACTGTTGGAGTAAGGGGATAATTGATTTAGTTTTTACTTTCTCACTATCTTACAGGTATATAAATTATTGTGAGCGCCAAAAAAATCGAGCTCGAGATTTTGATTAATCTCAACGTTTCATGAGCCCCCGAATCCGAAAAAGTAGTTTTTGAATTTCCGTCTGTCTGTACCTCAAACTAGAGCCTAAACTATTTTAACAATCGGGCTAAAACCTGGTATCTAGGATTTTCATAGGGTTGCCCCGAGGGGTTTTTGGAATTAGATATTTAGCCCTAAAATTAATGGTAGTTTACTGGAGGGTATAAAGAGAGAAAAAATATTTTCTCAAAATCGGCTCTAACGATTTTTATTAAATTTCACTTCTAAACATTTATTAATACTCTAAACAAAATGGCTGCTCTCAATATTTCGGCAAAATGACTTTAGGGGCTCCGGTCTGACGCATAAATTATATTTTTTATAATATATCCTAAATTATTTGAGATATGAAATTACTTATCGTGACAAATATGCAGGTCTATTTATAATACAAATATTTTATTTGAAGCATATTTTTATAAAACCAATAACTTTCAAGCTACACGCAGATATATATATATATTTATATTTTTAAACTTTTTGAAAAGAAAAGTATCGTGACCGTAAAAAAAATCTAACCTGAAATGTTGATTAATGTCGACGTCTCATGACCCCCCGAACCCTAAAAAAGTGGTCTTTGCAACGCTTTCTGCCTGTGTGTCTGTTTAAACTTAAAATTAAGAGTTGTTTAATAAAGGATGAAAAGAGAACAAATTGATTTTCTCAAAATTGGCTCTAACGATTTTGATTAAAATTCGTATCCAGGTCATTGATTAAGATTATAAATAAATTGGTATTTTCATTTTTTCATGAAAATGACTTTTAGGTTACCTTACAGAAGCAGAAACATCCATATCTCCGCAACTATTTGAGATACTAAATAACTTATCATTGAAAAATTGTAGTACTGTTAAAAATAAAGAACTTTTATATGATTTTTTGTATATAAAACCAACCGTTTCTGAGATATTGGCAAATATATTAGTACCATTTTGTGAGCTTTAGTTGTAAAGATATACTACTTAAATTTTAACGCAATAATTCTACAATGCCATAGCGTAATTATATATAAGTAAGTCTCTAAAAGCTTATGTTGTTTTTCCTTAAACCTCTTAGGAGAAATGTTTCTACAACAATTATCTATCTCCATTTTAGACTCAATAGTCAATATTTACATTTTTTGTTGGTCAAAATTTATAAATGAGGAGTTTAATAGCAATTTGATGACATGGAGATTTTCATCTCCTAATAAAATGTCGAAAATTTTAACCGGAAATTGAAATTTTAATACGAAGTGTTGAACCTTTTGGACTCAATATTGATCTTTTTTATCGGTCAAAACATACAAATGAGGACATTAATTCTTTAAAAGTAAAACTATAATATTTTAAACCAGGACTCAGAAAATGTTTTACATAGTTATAGTGCAATTTATGTTTGCTAGTGTATATTATTTAGCTTCACATAATATTTTACAAACATTGAGTAGATATCTCCATTTTTAAACAATAGAGGGAGAAAGTCCGTGCGGAATTCTGCACCATTTATTTTTATAACAAACCCATAAACAAATTGCCCAATACTTGGGCAAAATTAACAATATTTTCTTTAATAAAGATTTTGTCCAAACTAAATAAACTAAAGATTTTTCTCAAATAATAAGACACAAAGAGACGCGAATTTTAGTTTGAAAGAAAATTTATTTAAAAATGCTAAATTTGTAACACACATATGCGTCATTTATTTTTACATAGTGTTTGAGAAACCTTCAGTGTAAACAACATTATTTGCTACAATTTTGCCTGATGGCAAGATATTCTGTTCGCCGTCTATTCGTTTCTCGATAAAGATCTCGACTCCGTTAAGAGACCAAGAAAGATTAATATCGACGTAATGTTGACCGTGTTACACGGCTGCATTCTGTAGATAAATTTCAACTGTGGCAAGTCTTTGATCTTGACTTTTGTTGGTTGTCATGGCGAAAGTGAATGCTACAGGGATCTAAGATCGATAGAATTTGAATGGGAGGACTTCGGGTGACAGAGAAAGCTTGATTCGAGTTATGCCTATGCAATCGCCCCTTGAAGCTCCATTGAGAATTTTGCAGTCAATGCTGTGAGTGGCCATTTTAATTACCTAAATTCTCGTTCCATTGATGAGTTCTCTAATGTTAAGATTCCTCAGAAGAATGGTAACTGAGTTGACCTTAAGTTTCAACTTATGGCGTGAAAGACCACTATCTTCGATGCTGTTGAGAAATTTTGTCGGAAAATTGGCGTGATTAAGGGCTTTATCTGAATCGTCCGTGTCAATACTGATATAAGTTCGATGGGAGGCACGAAATAACGCCAACATTGATTTTCGCAATCATCGTTCTTGGGTACAAGAATGGAATGACCGATAGTTTGGTCATATTGAATCAGTGATTCCAAATTGTTGTAAACAAATTCTCTCACAGATCTTTTTCTTATAAATTGAGGATGAAGTACTCAGAATACTTATTCAAGTTCCTTTAGGAAGACGCTTTTTAATTCCCAAAGTCAAGAAAATAAGATGCGAAGATATCTTCCCTGGCGTTTACTTGCATGTTTCAAGCTAGCTGAAAAATACCTGCTTTCACTATTTTATAAATCTATACCAATTACCGGTAGAAAAAATGCAATGAAATGATAATTAAAGCAGGAAGAAATCTCAATAAATCACAATAGCCAGCCAACCATATCGTAACTGCTTTTATTTGTGTATTAAAATAAACAATGAAGATATTTTCAGTAATCTTCAAAGACAACAAACAAAACAATGAAGAAGCTACCTTTCCATAGCTATCCTAAGACCACCTCTATTTTTTAAGACTATCCAATTACAACAATCCCTCCATGAATAAAAAAGACTTTCCATAGATATCCCAATGCCATCTCTATTCGTGTTTCACTTTGTATTTAAATCAAGAATACAACTAAATGAAGATGACGCTGGTGGCATTGATTATTAGGTCACGATAGTAAATAGTTTAAAGTAAATTCTTATACCCGAATATTTTTTCCCCGTAAGATATTTATGAGATAAAAGAAATTCCATTAATTTAATGACTGGTAACCCCAACCGAAGATGGGTCCCCAAGCTCCAGACAATCCGTGGATGCGTCTAAGGGTGGAAGGGTGTGCTGGAAAATAATGGGTAAATTTGTCCGTAAATGTGTCTGGGGGTGAGGGGAGCTAGGGTAAGCTGGGGAGGGCAATTTTTTCGGATAAGGTCTCAAGGGTTACCCCCACTGGAAGATGCTCCTCGTAGCCCCAATGGTTCCAGAAATGAGTCTGGAGAGGGAGAGGGGGGCAGAGAGGGTTGGGAGGAGGATTTTTTTTCGGGTAAGGTTTCAAGAGATTCCTCCTTGGAAAGTCGTCTGGGGGAGAGGGCAAAAAAGTGACCTTTTCCGGTAAAAATTGTTGTAATTTTAAGAGCCGTTGCACATCATCAGGTCAACACATTTTTTAAAGTCCTCATTTGTCAATGTATACCCATCAAATAGGTTGACATTGGGTCTGACAAGAATATAAACTTTCATACTAGATAATTTATGTAAGGGACAAGTTTAATGAGAGTATTAAAAAATGAAAAGGTGGAAAAATACTAGATAGAAATTGAGTTATATATTAGGAAGGTATAATGGATACCACACATAAACGGAGGATGAATACAGTAATCCTATTATATAATATAGGCTTAAGTAGTTAATGTAATATGTTAAATGTTGTATAAGGCTTAGTGAAAAATTACATTTATGAGAAAGTTATATTTTTAAAAAGAATATTAAATACTGATAAGAATGAGCCTATTTAGGATCCGTCATACTAGATATAATTTGGTGATTTTAACTAGCATCTAGAACCTTTATCTGATATTTAAAGGATAGGAATACTGTTTATTTTTAAAATATGGTACACATAAATACTTAAAAATTGTGATACACTGTAAAAAAAATGAGTTATCTATTCCACGCGATACTCGTTAAATTGTACTATCATGGAGTAAGGATTACTGTTGTGAAATTAAATTACATTCATTTCAGTATATTCAAAAAATTACAATTTGCAATATATATCATCAATTGTCTGTGAAATAAGGGTTTTTACACATTTTCGTCTACGTTGGCTTCCCTGAAAGCCGGAGTTGTGCACACTGCGCAGTAGGTCTAATACAAGTTTTCGCGAAGAGCACTTACGAGATCAGACTGCTTACTAATATTATTTATAACGAGGTAAAACTTATTTCCTCGTTGAAACACCCCTCAAAACTTTTCTCTCTCGTAATTTTCACTATTATAAAATAAAGACACTTGAGTTTTATATAATACGTCGCAACTAAAGCAGAGGAAATGATGGTACTTTGTTAAAAGAATTTATTAACTTTATTCTTTAAATAGTAACTAATGAAGTTTCAACATAAAGATATTTTAGGATTTTGTTTTAATTACCAAATAATGTATGTATATACGCTAGCAAATAAATAATTACTTGTACATCTGGGCACGTGGATTAAATTTTAAGTTAATTTAGTGTGGTTTGCTGGTGAGAAGTAGGTCAAGGTTCGAGTCTCTGCCGAATGTACGGATAATATGTTTTTTTCTAATTAGTTTCTCCCTTTCATTCGATGTAATCTTAAGTACATTTCCTATAAAATTATAATCTTATATGTGTCTGGAGATTATGGGGTGGTGAACTAACTTTAGGAACTGTGTGTATTAAAATTACATACAAACAGCCCTCATCCATTAGTGTAATTAAATGAGTACGGTAAGGATGGATAGTAAGCCGCGGAGCAAAAGAAAAAGGTAATCATAAACACTTTCTAAAGGAGTAAAATGCTCTATAAATGTCCGCGTTACGTAAGCTTAATGTTTTATTAATATATCAGATGTATAAAACATCCACATTGATAGTCGCATGATATAACGCGTCGCTCTGCTGTTGAGCTGTATTTCTGGTGACGAGGAGATGTGAATTCGAATCTCAGTTGGGTGGTTTTTCATAAATGTTTTTCCACTCTACCTCTACAAAAATTCTAGTTTTAAATTCTACCTTTCTTATCTCTACCTCATTGGAGTAAAATGTGTATATCTCAGGACAATCAACTCAGTGGTAAAAAAAAAATAGGTGATTTCTTTATCAGGTTTTCTTGATGTTAATAACAGCTATTATAGCTTCGAAACTCTTTTGAAAAGAAAATTATTTATCATAATAGACAAGTTTTGGAGCATGGGTTATTGTATTGACTTGATGAAAAACAGTTATTTTCGACACAAAAATAATCGTTAATGGATTGAGTACCTACTGTAGATTTATATAATTCTTAGGTGCCTCGATTTTTATATTGTTTTACAAACCAGTCCTAATATTCGTTTTATTAATATATATATATATATATATAGATAATTATGTATAATGCCACTAAATACTATTATATAAGGACCCCATCCTGAAAAAAAAATTATTGATCTAACTAATAAGGTCAGAGAGAATATATCGAGCTAAGAATAAGAATAATTTTAATTATAATAATTCCACTAATGTTGATATTTCCAGTTTGGAACATTCATAGACAAGTCTGCAGAGTTCAAGTTTTATAATTATGTATAAATTATAATATAAGATTTTTTGTCACCGCGTCTTACTACCGGTACAGGTTAATGCATATTATGTGATAACTACTTTAATAGGGTAGGAGTGATGGAGGAAGAATTTTTTAAAGGTAATTTACCCGCATTTGCGTAGAAGTAGAGTGGGGAAACCATTACGAAAAAACACGCTGATTAGACCCAACCGGGATTGAAACCTTAATCTCCACGTTATTGGCAGGCCAGTCCAACACTATAGTGACACTTAGTCCATTCGACCGCTGAAGTGGGTCATGTAGGCCTTTAAGATTAAACATGAAATCCAACTAAACAAAATATGCTCTTAACATTATTCCTGCTATTGTGAATATTTTAAAATTCTATAGTATTCAAGGCTCTTAGAGTTAGTCTAGGGAACTAATAGTGCTTAATTCCTGAAATTATAATAATAAGAAACTATTAAGTTAAATGTAACACCCATGATCATTAAGATCAAATCTTCAACCACTTAAAAATTCAAACCACAGGGTCTCAGAGGTTGTCTCTGAGTATAACAGATGAGAGAAGCTAATATACCTTATATATTGTCATCGAGTGTATTCAAGGAAAATATAAGATTATATTACAATCATTTGACCTGAAGGTACTTAAGAGATTTTCACTGAGTGTTTCCAAGGAAGAGTGAAGATTATATTACAATCATTTGACCTGAAGGTACCTCAGAGATTTTCACTGAGTGTAGCCAAGGAAGAGTGAAGATTATGTTACAATCATTTGACCTGAAGGTACGTCAGAGATTTTCACTGAGTGTTTCCAAGGAAGAGTGAAGATTATATTACAATCATTTGACCTGAAGGTACCTCAGAGATTTTCACTGAGTGTAGCCAAGGAAGAGTGAAGATTATGTTACAATCATTTGACCTGAAGGTACGTCAGAGATTTTCACTGAGTGTTTCCAAGGAAGAGTGAAGATTATATTACAATCATTTGACCTGAAGGTACCTCAGAGATTTTCACTGAGTGTAGCCAAGGAAGAGTGAAGATTATGTTACAATCATTTGACCTGAAGGTACGTCAGAGATTTTCACTGAGTGTTTCCAAGGAAGAGTGAAGATTATATTACAATCATTTGACCTGAAGGTACCTCAGAGATTTTCACTGAGTGTAGCCAAGGAAGAGTGAAGATTATGTTACAATCATTTGACCTGAAGGTACGTCAGAGATTTTCACTGAGTGTTTCCAAGGAAGAGTGAAGATTATATTACAATCATTTGACCTGAAGGTACCTCAGAGATTTTCACTGAGTGTAGCCAAGGAAGAGTGAAGATTATGTTACAATCATTTGACCTGAAGGTACGTCAGAGATTTTCACTGAGTGTTTCCAAGGAAGAGTGAAGATTATATTACAATCATTTGACCTGAAGGTACCTCAGATATTTTCACTGAGTGTATTCAAGGAAGAGTGAAGATTATGTTACAATCATTTTACCTGAAGGTACCTCAAAGATTTTCACTGAGTGTAGCCAAGGAAGAGTGAAGATTATGTTACAATCATTTGACCCGAAGGTACCTCAGAGATTTTCACTGAGTGTAGCCAAGGAAGAGTGAAGATTATGTTACAATCATTTGGCCCGAAGGTACCTCAGAGATTTTCACTGAGTGTTTCCAAGGAAGAGTGAAGATTATGTTACAATCATTTGACCTGAAGGTACCTCAGATTTTCACCGAGTGTAGCCAAGGAAGAGTGAAGATTATATTAGAATAACATGGACTGCAGTTAGTATATCTATATTAATAGAATGAATAGTTTGTGTGAATGTCACGAGTATTGCGAGATATCTATTAGAAGCAGAGATCTTAAATCTAAACATTAGTAACCTCTGTTAATGAACAAATATGCACAGTGAAGCAGGAATTTTAAATTTTGGATATGATTATTTTTAATCAATTTTAAACTGGGTCAGAATACATTAAATTAAGATATTGTTTTTTGTCTGTTTAAATCAAAGAAAAGCGTTGCAAGGGGTAACCACGCAATCAATTGTTTTTTCCTAAGTGGTTGGCCACTATGCCTTCACGCAAATGCAGGTAATTTTCCTCTAAAATCCTATCATATTTATCCATATTCATCTAGCGTCACTAACGTATGCTTATAACCCAAACTGACACTAAAACAGACTGGGGGGGACAAATATGTTTTCTTTTGGCTGGCGGCTGAAAAGTATTTACGGTGCTGTGGGAGTAACAAATCACAACCAAACCAGGATACATAATGTAATCTGAGTTCAGATCAGTGCAATATTGATGTTCCTAGGCAATATGTGGTGATATTAATAAAGATATAACAAAATAGTAGTTTATTAATATAATATTGCAAGTCTCCCAAGCATGTAGGCTGTGTAGTCATGCTGTGCTCTAATACTGAAAACAAAACAAAATATTTCATTCAAACCGTAATTATTTCCTTAGTGATTTAGGATTATAGCCAATTAACCGCTACTATAATCGTATTATTTATGTGAATATGATGTTCGATATTCAAAATAGTAAATAATTATGTAAGCATATGAAATATCTTTGTTTCTATTTGAAAGTTTGAATCTAAAATAGTTACACTTGCTATCCACTCGTGTCATTATGTAGGTGTATATATTCTGTTGGTACCGCGTCGTACTACCTGTTAAAGTTATATGCATATGTACTAATTACGCTAAAGAGATGTGTATGAATAAGGTTTCATTTAGAAGAAGTGGCCCCGCAATTGCATCGAGGGAGAGTGTATAACAATTTAGTAAAAACCAACCTCAGTGCACTCAAACTATATTTGAACCCCTATATCCCTGTCATTAGCAGTCTAGTTTATTGCGTGAGTGACGCCTTAAACAAGGTGGCCACCAAAGCAGGTAGGTGAAGTTCTATAGTTGGCTTGGACGGAAAGTTAAAGTAAAAAATAGTATGAATATTTTTTTTAACAACCAACAAATATGTATACCTAAAATGACCTAGACAATCAGAAGGAGTTTTTAGTTAAAAACTATTCTAGGCTTATTTTGTGGTATTAGACTGTATCTACTAGAGAGTGGAGAAGAGAAGAAGGATAGGAGCCCAAAAGAGAAACAAACAAGAAACATGTTAGTCCCTTCAGTCCTTTTTAAAGCTACATTCTAGGAAAATAATAATTTTCTAGAGCTTTATGTGCGGTATAAAACGTAATTAGCCAATTTGTTAAGTCTAAAAAAAAAATCATATCATCGTAACCTTATAAAGTCATGATAAACTTTAAAGATAATTCTCTTTTTTGTGATTGTATGGCTATTGTTTGGTTCAACACCATGACTCATAATATAAGTTATTCTTAAGGTGGGATGGAAGGAGACGTAGAAAAGGCCAATGTTTTTTACAGTTTTTACGGCAAAACATTTTGTTGGCTAAAATAAATAAAATATTGTCCCAGTACAAACATAGAGTTTAATTTTCTTCACATGATGGTTTCAACAGTTCTTGAGTATTCATAATGAGCAAAGTGGCATTAGATGACAAACTTTTAAAATTAAGAGAAAAATTTGTCATTAAATTCCAGGACACCCTTGACAGATACTCACGAGCTGTTGAAGTC
The DNA here is from genome assembly GCA_902151425.1 of Timema shepardi. NCBI lineage: Eukaryota > Metazoa > Arthropoda > Insecta > Phasmatodea > Timematidae > Timema > Timema shepardi. Next base: position 244,485 of record CABFVX010000128.1, on the reverse strand, counting down.
ACCATGCGAAGAAAATTAAATTCTATATGTGTATTGGAGCAATATTTTATTTATTTTGGCCAAAAAATGTTTTGCCATAGAAACTTCAAAGCCACTGGCCATTTCTTTTCATCCCCTACATCCCCGCCTTAACTCTTCAAAATAAGAACAGTGAAGTGTTACTGACCATTAAAAGGAATCAATATATTATTTAGATTCTATAATTATGTTTGTCTACAAAAACATTTAATTTACAGCTAACACATCAAGTACACGTATTTGCAAACGTAATCATTATGTGAAAATACTCTTGATGACAGTATGGCAATGCGAATAGAAATATTAATTATTTTTTCATTTATTTGAAATATTTAACAAGCACTTTCTGAACCGCTGGTTATATTAACACACGATAATTTATACGAGTGAAAGCGAAAGAGCCAACCAATTTTTCTGGGAAAGGTATTTTCACTTAGCTTCCATGGTTCTTTTACATGCCACAATCGACATGTTACTTGAAGGCTTACACCCCTCCGAAAGAAGTTGTGCTACGGATTTTTATCGCTCAAGGAAAATCCATCGATCCCGGCCAGGTTTGAACCCACTACCAATTAGTCCTGAGTTGAGCACTTTACTCCAA
>CABFVX010000128.1:222725-243765 GCA_902151425.1 Timema shepardi | reverse complement strand
CACCGAGATCGACCAAATTGAAATTTTCTTCCTGTCCTTTGCCTTGGGGTGCCGCCTTTATAGGTTCTCAGTACAGTAGCCCCATGGTTTCTTTGGTGCTGACTTCTAACAGTCAGCATTTAGGTATATACCTAAATTTGGACTGTCAGAAGTGACAGCAATGCTAAACACATGTTTTTGCAGATCATATGGTTCGGCGTAGGGATACATAATTTGGTCTGGTAACTTTTCAAAGCCGCCAGCTATCAGCTGTGAGCTGTCAGTCAGCACCAAAGATGGCATGGGGCTACTGTAGCTCAACAGAGATGTAAGTATCACAATCCCAGTATGTTATAACCGGTTGTAGGAACGAAAATTGAATCACATTCGCTTGTTGTGTGTGAGTGAATAGTTAGTGTGTCAGTGTTGATACTTGTCATGCTTTTAACAAGAGTGAAACCCGCTTCGTGGGCTGTAAGTTTATGGCGACAATCACGCAATAGACTAGATTGCCGATGATTGGGAGATCATGGTTCAAATCCCACTCGGGTATACTGAGGGTACTATTTCCTGAATTGTTTTCCACTCTCCTTCCATACAAATGAGGGTATACTTCCTCTAATTTCAAACTTCCTCATCCCTAACATATTTTGGCAATTAGAACATATGCGTATAGCACAGGCGGAAAGTAAGACATGATGCTAAAAAAATTAAATCAACACACAAATGAATCAAACAAATACCGATCAAAAGTGTATAATATTGTGCAGACAAATTTGATATAATCTAAGAAACATATCTCAGATAAGAAAAAAACTTTATTAGTGATTTTATTTTCTAACTACATTTTTTCTTTGTTCCCCGAATATTTCTACATGTCAGGGTTATCCACATAGTGTGACGAGCAAAATATAATAAGAAATGTATTGTCATTTGCGTGAGTGGAGAGGGAAAACCATTTAGGATCAAGTACTTTATTCAGTTCACCCGACAGGGATTCATATTCATACCATGTCATCATCGGCAAACAAAATCAGATGAGGTGGACGGACACCTTAGTCTGCGTGTCAACCGATGCGGATTATTTTATAAATACAATCTATCATATACATATGCGTGTTCCAACTGATTTTATCTAACTACTACCCACTTCGGTGGCTGCATGGTCTAACTCTCTAGTATCAAATTATATTATACTGCCAATGACGGGAGATTGAGGTTCGAATCTCGGTCGGGTATACTGAGGGTGTTTTTTCCAAAATGGTTTTTCACTTTCCCTCTACGCAAATGAGAGTACACTTCCTCCAAATATAACCTCCCTAATCCCTAAAACCATTAGCGTAATTAGTATGTAAGCGTATAACCCAAACGGGTAGTAAGGTGCGGTGTTAAAAATAGATATCTAACTACTACTAGGATTATTAATAAATAAAAATTAAATGAAAATTACTCTTGTTGTTGCTAGCAGGCGTGATCGGTCCAGGTAGGCATTGCAAACACTTATTGTCCGATTTAAGCGAAATTAAACCTTATTTTATGCTTACAAATACCTTTTAAATCTCAAAACTAATATATTTTATAACTTTGGCACTAACTTTGTTTGAGCTTCGTATTTGTAGGCCCGTCCCCGCCACGAAGACCTACTAGAAGCCAGCTCAAACTTGATTCTAAACATTCAAATCGCATGAAAGGTGAAAGGGATAAAAAGAAAGTGATGGCGCATGCGTGTCCGTAAAGGAAAAATAAACAAAATTTGAACTGTCTCTCGCTGCCGCGGGGTATTTCAGCCAATGAAAGAATATATAACATTAAAAAGATCTACTTAGTGCTCTCAATGTTGGCGCATGCGCAGTATCAGTTTTACGTCAGTCGTGTGTTCAGGACTGCTTTAACGGGTCTTACATTATTAAAGTTTAAAATAATCTCTTTGCCATATTTGTTTTAATTAGGCATAATATTATGTACTAAACACGATAATTAAATAAATTTTAAACACTAAAATTATTTAATTAAATAATTTAAAGACCAAAAATAAAAAAACAATCCTTGGAACAGTTTTACCCGCGATTCCAAATCCAAAGCTGCTTTCTCAGCTCCCGAGGCTACCACTGCATATTCTATTGACTTTACACAAAAAATAATCATGTACAGTACATTACACTAGGTTTGATCTGAATAGTAGCAGTCTTACCTTGACGGATTATAGTATGGCCCTATCTAATATGCTACGCCATAGAGTAACAATGCAGGGTAAGCTTTCTACCGTTCAGTTTAAACGGAGGGTACATTAAAATATGACTCACGGCTTTTTATCTTATATCTGTAATAGATTATAAACACCAAAATAAAAATAATTTTCCTGACGGGCTATCCTAAATACTTTGATTCTACGTTTTCAACTCTCCGATTTTATAAAGTTAAAATTGAACTATTTTGAGCTGAAAGTCATATTTTTGTCTAATATGATTGCCTGCCATATTTCTAGTTTCTAAAGCCACACATTTGAGTGAAAACTTTAGGTCTTTAAATTAAATTTGTTTAATCGTATGGCCAACTTTATTCAGTTTGGCAAACTGACAACATTTTTTACAAAGTATATTGCTTAGATTTTTGAAATTAATAGTTATTTGGGCTGGATAAGCATGCATGGACAGATCAATAGTACTGGAAAGTAAAAGCTTTTGGAAGTTTTATAAAAAAAATCCAGATATAGTATTTATATTGTTCTCATAAGTTAAATCATTTAAATTATTTTTAGGTGAGTCTTCCATTTAAATTATAGATATTAGTAAAATATTATACTTAAATGTTTCATTGTGAAACTTGATATGATATTCAGTAAGAACTTTAAATGTATCTGGGTTTTTGCAAGATCTAAGTTTGTGTTTAGTTGGGCCTAAGAGTATGATTAATTTTTTCTAAATTTTTGAAAAGTTATTAACTGTCATCGTTAAATAAGTGTTATTTATTTGCCACTCTAGTAGTTTGTTGATAGTTAATGGTGTCCCAAAGGAATCGAGGAAGTTGTGTCTTCTGTATATTGAGAACTTTGTGCGACAACAACAAAAATGACTGATCTTTGTGGAACTCTGGAAAGGGGATGAAATATTTATGAAGAGGAATTATTTATGGCAGTAGATGTGCGGTTTTAGGATAAGTAGGATATAATCCGTGCATATTTAATTGGTACGCATAATTGATTAAGTTAACAGATAAGCTCTTGATGTCAAACTTTGTCAAAGACCTTTACGAAATTAGATTTTCTTGGTTTTAAGACGGTTCAAGATCTACGAAGGCTTGTATATCTAAAGGTTTAGGCCCTACCGGTCCAGTTGTAAATAAAATGTATATTTTATACAGTATGTATTTTTTACCGCTACCACTTAAAATAAACACTGTGGTTTATATCTTTGCTGTCTCGGAAAGACTCAAACCCTTTACTAAACAGTATTTAACTAACACAAACAGTAGCATTGGTACTCCCTTAAAACAAAGTGAATAATTTTTAACCAAGTTTATTTTGCGCTTGAAAGTGAACTAATTTTGGTCCTTCGTTAAGAAAACCTTCGCTGATTATCTTTTGCAGCTTGTTAGTTTTATTACAATTATTACTGTAAAACAAATTCAAATAAGACGTAGCACGTATTCACATAAAACTTTGACCTTCTTTTATTACAATTTTCACACTAAATTTATAAATAAAGAAAATGTAAATAAGGGACGACTACACCGGTACTTTTTTTAGATTAACTTTGACTATTAAATTTAATTTTATACTATGATAAATTGAACAAGTTCATATTTTGGAGGTGGAACTTTTAATTTGAACTAGTTCGCCATTTTGAGGAACTTTCCTAGAAATGTTATTACTATTCAAGGCTGTGCAATCATCGGGGGTAATTAATAACAAAATAATGGTATCCATTGCCAATCCTCAAACAAGATGGGTTGACTAGTTTTAAAGGTGTTTATTGTAGCTTTGTATTACGACCTCCATGTGCCTGTACCTATATTTACACCCCCTTTCCCCCAGAGAAGTTGTCACAACTCTCCCCGATAGTCACATGGTATAAGGTGGCTGAATATCCATTGGCTTGATGATGAGGGAGAGATTAGTTTAACTGTTACAAAATTCACTAGATCAATTTTCATATACTATACACACAAAGTCATGTTATATCAATAATATAATAAAATGTGATTAATATTGACCACAAAAAATATATGTTTATATTTTATAAAATGTTTTTCCTACCAGAATCTCACTCTATATTATTATTACTATTATTATTAATTATTACAATAAGCCCCACGTCTTACTACTCATTCGGGTTATACGTACTCACGCTAACGTGTTATGGTAGAGTGATTGTGAGATTAAATGGACGACCTACAGTTTAACATGGGATCCGGACCACGGTGGAGGCCTGGCATTCCACACACACACTCTATATTAAACACAAAGTTAATTTCTAGCACCACTTCTTTCTATACTTTCAGGCTATACGCTGATGTACTAAATTATACACTGTGTTAGGGGTGAGGAGGGTCGAATTTAAAAGGAAGTGTACAAGCATCTATGTGTAGGGAGAGTGTAAAATCAGTTATGAAAAATTTCCCGAAGTGCACCCGACCGGGATTCAGACCTCAATATCCCCACCATCGGCAGTTAACTTTATTGTGATAATGACGTCTTAGACCATGAGGCCATTCAATCGCGACTCAAAGAGCTAGAAATGTGATAGTATACTTTAATTCCCAAAGTGTTTAAGACAGTGTTATTTCTCATCCTATAATAAAATAAATACGTGCTAGTTTCCTTAATACTTCTCTCAGCCTAATCCAGTTTACTTATTTTATTTTAATAAAACGTTGCTTTACATATGACACTGGATTTAATCTAAGTATAATATGTTTGTGTGTTAGGTGAATAAAATACAATTGTAGCCTTTGTTTTATGATAAGATATTCCCATTTAAATACTTTTGTCTGATCGTCTGGAAAAAATATTTTACTATACGTTTCCAACATTTAAATTTTGTAAAGTCATAACTTTAGGTGGGGTTTTAGGGAACGCCAGAAAAGGCCAGTGTTTTTGCAGTTTTTATACCAAAACTATTTTTTTATCAAAAATAAAAATAGATTGCTTCAGTAAACAAATAAAGTTTAATTTTCTTCACATTGTGATATTTAAAAGTTGTTGAATATCTGTCACGATTAAAGCGGAATTATATGAAACACTTTTTAAATGAAAAGAAAAGGTTGTCATAAATTCTAGGACACCCTTGATAAATATTCAAGAACACCTGTTATTATTATTAGCACCGCGTCTTACTACCCGTTCGGGCTATACACACTTACGCTAATGTGTAATGGTAGGGTGATTGTGAGATGAAATGGAGGACCTACAGTTTAACGTGTAATCCGAACCACGGTGGAGGCCTGGCATTCCTCACATTCACAAGATAACACCTGTTAAGATCATCTTGCTAAGAAAATTAAACTCTTATATTCCTACTGAAGTAATATTTGATATATTTTGCCTAGCAAGAGTTTTGCTATAAAAACTGCAAAAAAAACGTTATCTTTTCTCGCGTCCCCTACATCCACACATCAAACATTTTGAGGTGAAAATCAAAATGAAGGTAGTATATAATATCATTGCCTGCCAAATTTCAAGTTTTTAAAGTCACAGTATTGGTGAATTTAAGCATTTAAGATATTCAAATAGAAATTTATAAATCTAATAAATTAGAGCCATGACAAATAATCAACATCGAAAAAGGTTTTGGCATTCACACTTTTTGGAATAAATAATCCATATAGCCCAAAGAGCCTATGTTCTCGCGTCGCTGCTTTTTCTTTGACTGCCTGAAGGAAACAAAACATTTGACCCTACATTTACAAACAAACAAAAAGCTAGAGGGATAAATCCTATTGAACTTTTTAGAACATTTATTTCCGGTTATGGCATAACGGTGTTGACTACTCGTATCAATAACCACCTATTCCACATGAACAGCCAACAGCCGACGTAGGGATTATTTCAGAGCAGAAATAACTACCGGTGACTGAGTTTTAACGTGGTCAATCATACGCCTCGTTGATGCTTAATAGAAAATCAGTTAAAAATATCCCGCCAGCTGATTGATCAGGCTCAACAACTGCACATATTCATCAATCTAGATATCGAATAAAATTTTGTTTGTATACATTTGTGTACGACACACACACACACACACACACACACACACATACATACAGTGAGCTTTACCTAGAATGTAAAGATCTAGCCTATATTAATAAAAAACCTAATGGTGCGATGTGAATCTGTCCAGAAGATTTTAGGAACCTACAAATCTTAAATTTAGGACTAATGCAGAGGCACCACTCAAAAGAAGAGCCAAAATCCAAAATATGGAAAATTAAAAATAATAGAAATTAAATTGTGGTACTTTATTTTCAAACATGGCATATTTTCTGGACAAATAACTTATATATATATATATATATATATTATATATATATATATATATTGTTAACAACGTCCATGTCAATAAGTGTGTGTAAGTTACAGGTATTGAAAGTTATTTTTTCTAAGTAAGTAGTACGCTTAGTCGACCCAGGGAGGAAGCCATTTATATCCTTATAAAAGTCGTTGGCGCGTTTGTATCGGTCGTTGCATTTGGATAATCGGTCAGCTGCGAGAAGGATAACATTGCTCATTGCTAGGAACAATTCAAACTCCTAACTAGTGTGTATTTAAAAAATTTAAAGGAAAAAAATGTATGCAAAAATAAATAAAATATCGCTTAACTAGACATATTTAATATAATTTCTACACATAGTAATCTAAACAGTTCTTGAATATTTGGCATGAGAATCTTGGAATTTGAATAGAAACTTATTAAATAAAGATAAAAGTCCAGTTCAAATTTACGAGTAGATGTTGAGATGCATTTGTTGACATTATAATTGACAGTGTAATTCCTCCTATCACTCTTTCTCTCTCTCTCTCTACAACACTTGTGTACAATGCAAAGCACTGAACACTAGAACATAATGCAGATTGCATTTGTCAAATAAAATTCCCAGGTTGTTATTGACAGATAGTGGGAGTAGGCCCCTTGAGAAATAACTTGACGCTGTACAAACAGTTAACTAGAGTCAATATTTGAGTGTGGTCATCGAAGATAAACATTTGAGGCGATATTGTCCGAGACTTTTTATTTTCCACTACGTATTTGTGTTATTTCGGGATATGCGTATACATTTAAATTAAACACTCTAATGTAGTAGGGATGAGGAAGGTAGACATTTAGAAGACATTTTCCCACATTTTAAAAGAAAATTTAGTAAAAAATACACCCAACTGGGATTAAAACTCTTATCTCCCCATTACCGCAAACCCAGTCCATGCTATCACTGATGCGGATATTTTTAACTTCATCTATTACTACTTTATATTATTTCTATATTTTTCATGTGTTTAGCAAATTTTCCTTTCCTCTATTTGGGCCTTAAAGAAGGGGGTGGCCTACATGTTTAATTTTTTATAGTCCAACACCTTAGCTCAGTCAGCTCAGTCGGTAGCGAGTATGTCTATTGAGCTAAGGGTCCCGGGTTCAATACTCAGCACGTCTGAAAAGTCTATAATTGGTGAAATGTGGGCTTATTCTTTCAAAGTAATGAGTTGACGAACTGGTCGTTGTATCCTCTCTAGATTTAAGTTACTTTATAGGCTAAGCTGTGTGCTGGTATAATCATTTGGTTCAGAAAGTTAACTTACCTCAAATAAAGGAATAAAATTGGAATGTTTTTCTATAAAAGAAAAGATTGTTGAAAAAAAAGTTACATTTCATTTCAATTTTGTTTAGAACTTATGTTTGAAGATTGTTAAATGATTAACAAATAAGATTTTGTGATGACAACTTATTTAAATGTATTTAAATAACCGTATTTGGTCTATTGGTAAGATTTCCTGGCTACAGATCCAAGGGTTCCGGGTTCGATCCTCTGCGCTTCCAAGATTTATCTATGAAGTAGTGGTTCTAGAAAGGGGTCAAACTCAAGCTTGTGAGGACAAATTAAGAGATACTTGAATAAAGAAGTATCAGCTCCAGTCTAGAAACGCCTGAGGACTCGTTGTTCTGACCACATGACACCCTATATCCACAAATGTTGGCATAATCATCGCTAACGGTGGCGGCCGCTCGGTCGGTATAGCTTGCTTGCAGGTTCACACTAGGCACTTTTACTAAAAACCTGTTTTTTTTAATCTGTTTTAAATTATAAAATAAAAAATGATAAAGTATTTACGATTGTTTCATACAAGTTACTATTTTGTAATCCCTGTGAGACATTCATTTTATAAGTTTTACTTTTCCCACGTAATAAAAATAATACCAATGCATTCAGAGGTTTTCCCAGTTTGTGGCTGTAAGCATGAATAGCTAATATATTAATTCTAAGTATACAACCTCGCTTGAGACATTCACGGTAACTGATATAAAATTTCGAGTTTGATCACTGGTAGAATAATAATGCTGTCGGTTCCGTATAATACATTCGACAGCTTGAAATAACGGTGTATTAATTTTAAAGACATTAAGATAGTGTTTAAACTGATTAATCTATTTATAAATACATACATAAATCTGTTGCCTGTCCTATTTCGTGGCACGCGTTTTGTTTTGTATGGACAGGAAATAAAATTTAATTTCCTGTGTCAGGGGAAACCATTCCTCCAATTTGATTTATACAAAAAAATCAATAAAGACTGCAAAACCCTATTTGTATTGAACTATTTGTCTTACACCTTTGCTCAGTCGGTTGCGTGTCTGTATACAGGTCCGATTCCTGGCATGATCAAAAATATATCATTGATGAATGTGGGCTTACCCTTACACAATGATTAATTAATTAATGGCTTAAGTTAATCTATAAGTCGTGTGGTTATATAATCAGTCGGTTCAGAAAGTTCACGTTAAACATCTCAAATAAATGAAAATAAATTAAACATTGTGCTAGTTGGCGTATATTTTTAAATATACAGATTACTTATAAAAGCATACGAATTTCAAACGATTTATTCTTTACTATGTAAGATTAGTTTGAAATTCGTGACCTAGATTATTCATTAATCGGATAATAGTACGGACAAGTAAAGAAAGAGTAAACACAGTCGTCAGCACCAATCAGAGTTGAACCGAGGTCCCCTTAAATGTGATAGCCTACTCTAATTATTTAACCTTGGCGACGAACTGTTTTTTTTAATGCTCTCTTGTAGCTTATCTATAAATATATTTTTGTTTTTATTGTGTCAAGCAGGTGAGTGACTAAAGAAAGACTTAACCTCATTTTTAACTGTACTCGCATGACTAAAACATGTGTAAGAGGCAGCGAATATTAGAGGGTTATGGGAAGACTGTGAACTGGGACATAAAAGAACTTATATCTTATGGCCGTACGCAGGATTTTTGTAAGGGGGTGGGGGCTATCAATATTTTATTTATGATTATGTATAATTAACTGGTTAACAATACAATAACCTAATATGTAATATAATTATGGTGACACATAAAATATGATTGAGATGATTCCTTAAGTAATAACAAATTATTTAAATATTTGTATTTTATTAGGAAGATAAAAAATGTAATCATATAAAAAATCACACATTCATTCGCAGCACTCAACCATTCATGATGCATCGATACCAGCAGCTTGTCCTAGCTTGTCCAAGACACACTAAACTTCAGGGAAGAAACTATTAAGTCGGAGTCTTACAAATATCACTTTTCACTAGAATCTAATACAATCTGCTACTGGAACAGTTTTTGTTCTAGTCTCATTATAGTGATATTGTTTTATCTAGTGTCAATTTATTTCTCAATGGGAGGGGTTTGAAACTCCCAAAAACCTCCGTGCCTATGGCTTTGAAATATACACACATATATATGTACAGTGGTTGATTTCTAAAACGTTAGGTACTCGAACGCACTACCGGAGGTTGTGCCCCCCCCCTCCCCAATTTTTTTTTATATTTAAGCTTCAAATGCCGTGTTTGTAAGCCATTATTTTCTTTTAAAAACAGAAGAATTTTTTTTAAATTTATCATAACGTGATTTTGTTTTAATGTTTTTCAATTAAACTTAGTGCAAATGTTCACCAGATGTTTAATCCAATTTTGATAGTTTTACTACACAAACGGGAATGATAGAAGCGATTATAAATTTAAAGTAATAGTAATAGTTTTAATTTTAACAGATGAGTTTTGAATTTAAAATACACGTAGGTTATTATATGCATAGTTAGAAAAAAGATACTGTCCATTTTAGAAGCAACTCCACAGTCGTTTCATGTTTTCATCATATTCAATGCCTCTTGACCTTTCCTTACTTTGAGTGTCTATGGCAGAATGCCATCCTGAAACAAGCCACTAGTCAACATACTTGGAGGGATTAAATAAACGAAGAGGGGGTCCAATTATTCTTATAAATATAATACCAGAGACGTTTGTTGTCTTAAAAGATGTTCTTGGTGGGTGATGTCATAATCAAGTTCATATGGGAGAAACCCCTCTCGCATTCACTGGAAGATATAGCAATTAACTTGATTATAATCATAAATACAATAAGACTGTCGGGAAATGTCTTACTATAAGTTATAGGCCTACATATTCCTGGAAACTCCCAATTAATTGTCTTTCATTGAGCTTGAACTTGATGGCGAACTTCTTCATTTAATTTTCCCCATAAGTGTTTTTGCATATTTTTGGGCCAGTTTTTCACGTCTATTACTTTTATCAAGTTAACAATCTCCAAATATTGTTCATTCAGTCTCTTCTCAATTGATTGTTCTAATGTTTCTTAGTACCTCTCAGGAACTAGAGGATCATTACTCTTGCGTCCTTCCCATTTATGAAGAGGAACGCCTACAAATTTAAAATTTGGTACTGATTCTAGGGCCGTGGTATAATAAGTACCTGGTACTGATTTTCTACTTTCAAATACAGAGACTGTTAATTTCAATTTTTCGTTTCCAAAGCCTCGATCAGCTCAGATTGTTCCTGTAACACATCGTACATGAAGCCAAGATCTAAAATGAAGTTTGCATCGGTAATTTTATTCAGTGATAAACCTTGTGATGAAAGAAAACAATACTGCGTGTTAGGGAATGTATCTGTCATTGTTGGGCATATAAACTATTGTTCACATAAGTAGCTAATTTGTAAATACAACACCGTGCTTGTGTAAGTAATTGATTTGCTAGTCACGTTTTTCTAAAGAGATATTTTCTGAATTTCGTGTTTGCCTTAATAAAGGTACCGGAACGGCGTTCCGCCAGAAGTTAGCACTGTATATATGTATAAGCAAGGTGAGACGTCTACCATTCAGGATGTTTATATATATTTATTTTATATACATAGATAATTATATTATTTTTGTTAAATGTACATTTTATTTTCACTCTCAACGATAGCAAGCAGCTAACTTGTTTTCACTATGGTGCAGTTTATATTATTATAGGACCATAGAGGAGTCCGTTGAGGTAAAACTGTAAATTTCCGCCATAAACGGAATTTACACTCCATTTACCCTGAAAGGTTGAAGTCTTACCTTACTTGACCGATTATAGTATTGCCCCATCTTATAAGCTGCACCATAGTGCTACCCGTCAGAGTAAATGAAGTGTACGTAATTATTTATTTGCATTTAATTCTCAATCACGTGGCCTGATGCAACACTAGTACACGGAACACTGAGGTCACTAGGATGAAGTGAGATGTAAACATGACCTTGAGTTTCCAGCTAACCGACAATATGTGTGATTTTTTTCCTTTCTTTTTAACACCACGTCATACCGCCCGTTCGGGCTGTAAGAACATGTACTAATTATACTCTAATTTGATAGGGATAAGAAAGGTTCAATTTATATTAAGTGTACTCGCATTTGCGTGGAGGGGTAGTGGTAGACCATTTTATAAAAATCACTCTCAGTACACCCAATCGGGATCAAGCCCTAATATCTCAGTCGTCATCAGTCTTGTATATTACGAGAGTAGCACCTTAGACCATGCGACCACCGAAGTGGACAAACAAAATTCTCGAAAGGAAAGCGAACTAAATGTAATATCGAATCGCAGAGTCAGCTGGTTTCTTCACAATTTAGCCCCGTTCAAGCATTGTTAGTATCATTAATAAGTCTACGTGCCACCCACATCGGTGGGCACGTTGGCTAGAGCGTCAAGCTCGTATAGCTTAGTTTGTTGGTGATGAGTATATCGGGGTTCGAATTATGCTGAGTGTACCGAATGAGTTTTTTTAATGGATATCCATTCTTTCTATATTAATTTGTTATTATTATTAGCACCGCGTCTTACTACCCGTTCGGGTTACACGCACTTACGCTAATGTGTAATGGTAGGGTGATTGTGAGATGAAATGGAGGACCTACAGTTTAACGTGGAATCCGAACCACGGTGGAGGCCTGGCATTCCTCACATTCACAAGATGTCTTGTCAGAGGTGAAGGAAGGGTTTGGTAATCAGATAAATCTTTGCCGGGACTGAGGATTGAACCCCTAGACCGCCAGGTCACCGACATTAATTTGTTAGTAGATTACTTTGAAATTCTACCGTTTTCATCCCTCTTCCATTAGTGTAATTGTGCGGGTATATCGGATGAGTAGTAAGACTCAATGCATATATATAATTATATATATTTATTTTTATATGTTTATTTATATACATATAATTATATATCTGTACATATTGGTTTATACATATATATATTCAATTTACCATAAATGTTATTTATAAAGGAGCAAATATGAGTAGGGCAGCATAGAGCAGTGTTTCCCAAACTGCGGTACACGTTCCTTCATTGGTACGCGACATACCCATGAGTTTTATTAGTCATCAAACATATTTTATAAATAGTCTGATAATCAAATTAACGCAGATTTTTGTTCGTCACTATTTATTTTTTTAAAGTAGCGACTGTTTATACTTACAAGACATCAGACAATTGTTTCCTTGTTTGTATAATGCGCTGGAAGGGGTACGTTTATTAGGCAACTACCCCCAAAAGGATGTGTGAGTGTCTAAAGTTTTGTAAACACTAGTCTAGCGGGAGCTTAACCATGTTACGGCTGAGAGAAGATGGGAAAAACTAAATCACATAATCCCATATGAACCATATAATATACATGATATAAATCAATACAAGTGAAGCGCTTCGTTTTTAACAGTAAACCTAATTAATATTATTATAAGATCTTTATTTTAGGTTACGTGTAACCCAAAGGATTGAGTCATAGAGCCCACCGTCAATCCCGACCCGATATACTTGGGATATTTGGTGTCACATTTAGTTTTACATTCTCTTTCCAAACAAAGGTTAGTTGGATCTTTTTCTTCAAATTTACGACCCTCCTCGGTGGCGTAGTTGGCTAACGTTCTTGTCGTGTTGAGCTCGACTGCTGCGGACGGGGAAATCGAGGTTCAAATCTCGGTCGGGTGAACTGGGGGTGGTTTTTCCTAAATGGTTCTCCACTCTCCCTCCACGCAAATGCGGGTTCACTTCCTTTAATACAACCTTTTCAATTCCTAATCCGTTATAGTAATTAGTACTTAAAGCGTATAACCCGAACGGGTAGTTGGACGTGGTGCTAAATATTATTATTATTATTAAAATTCAAATTTATCCTCCTCCCCCTGTTTCCTTTTCTTAACCAATTTAAGTTCGTGGCATCCACAGAACGTTTTAAAACGTTGGATTCGCATCGCAGCTGGTTGCATTTGATGAGTAGGTCAGGGTTTGAATACCAATCAGGGGCAATGGGGGTAGTTTTTCAAATTTAATTTTCACTGTGATTTTCCTCTTCCTCTCTTTATTATAGAACGGGAGCAAAAAAACTGTGGCCACATGGTCTAAGGCATAGAAAAATTGCTGCTCGCAGGCCCTATTCATCATTATGTGCGGCCCATGGGCCTTTTTATTAAACCAACATACAATGCCATAGTCTTCTTGTTAAAAATGTTGTCATTATACACCATTTTATTTTATAACATTTTAAAATTTATCATTATTTGGGTAGTTTTAAGAAGTGAGGTTGGTGCACCAAATTTTTAATCTTCCTTGCTAAATATCGATTCCCAAATGTGCTACGTTTACAAACCAAATGCATAAATGTGTAAACAGTGTTTTTCTCTTATGAAAGAGAATAAAGCACCCGAGACATCACGGTTCATAGACACGCATTTGTCATTAATTATTATAGAAGGGACTTCAACATAAGTATTAAAGTATAATATTCACACACAAAAAAAGTATTAAATTTCTGATAAAAAAATATAGTGGCTCTTAGCATCTAACATGATCATAATTTTATTTGTGAATTAATAATGATTTTAAAATTAAGTTTTTGGCCGGTATGGTAAAAAATAAAATTTTCTGAAGGGCGACCGTCTCAGTATTTTCAATTTTCAACGTGGCCCTTATGATCAAACGAGTTTGTCACACCTGTTTTAGGGCGTTACCCTCGTAATAGACTGGACTAACAATGATGGAAAGATCGTGGTTCAATCCCAGTCAGGTGTACTGAAAGTCTTTTTTTCCTAAATGGTATTCCACTTTGCCTCAATACAAATACGGGTACATTTCCTCTTAATTAAACCTTCCTCATCCCTAACATTATAGCAGATAGTGCATAGGCGTATAGCTCCAAAGGGCAGTAAGACGTGGGGATGAAGAAACTACTGCTTCTTACTACCCGTCCGAGATATCCGCATTTTTACACCAAAGTAGTAGGAATGAGGACGGTATAATTTTAGAGGAAATGTGTCTGAACTTGCGTGAAAGAAAAGTGGAAGACCATTTAGGAAAAACATCCTTATCACGCTGGCCTGAATTTGTTGCCTGACTTCCATGTCACCGGAAAATTAAATCACACAACATTGACGCTTATCCCACGTGGCCACCAATGCATATAGCCCTTTTGTTAAACGTGCATATAAATAAACGGATTTAAGCTACTTAAAGCTCATTTTGGCATCAAAGGGCATTAAATTGCTCGAAAACGTCTTCTTGCACCCAGTATGACGCGTCTGGTAGAGTCAGGAAGGAAATCCCCACCAGACAGACTGTCTGCATCTTAGGTAAGGACGCTAATTGAATCTAATCACGCAAGCTGGTAGCCGGTGAGACTCGAACACGCGACCCGTCATCTTTAGTCAAACGAGATATTCTGACTTCGTTAAAGAGTTACGATAATTGTGTTATCATGCGCTTGGTTTTACCTAATTCCTTTCTCTCTATTTATTAAAAAAAAGCTGAAACTCCACTAAAGTTATACTTGCACCAGAAGTTTTCTAAGTCACCTTCATTGAAAGTAGATTTGGTTGTAACTTCGGTCATTCGAATAAGTTGGTCATGCAATACATTGTGTGATTTTAGTGGGTAGTTCATGTGATTATTTTTCTTAATATCTCGCCTTTTATGTTGGGCATGACCTTAATCTACTGCCATAACGAAATGAAGGTGAAATAATGAAGGCAAGAGACGAAGTAGAAGTATTTAAAATTGATTCGGAAAAGGGATTTAAAACCTTTGGTTTGGTTCAAAGAAAGATTACATGAATCGAAGGAGGGCAAGGCCACGCCTCGTTAAATGCCATCTACCGCAAACGAATAAGTGAGTTAACTCCTGATGATGAAACTACCAAAAAATGAAAATGATGATGAATTAATCGATGGCAAAATGGACTCTTTTGACATAAAATATTATGTGACCAAATTATTGATTAAGATCAAAAATATCAACTAGGTTTCAAACAGGGGTATACAAATTGCACGAGATTACTTTTGTTATTGAAAAAATACAAAAACTATAATGACATGTAGGAACATATTTTGGTGTGGAAAATTGGCTTGTTTCTATTCTTTTTTAATTAAATTAATACAAAAGATTCCCCTAGTATGAGGGACAAAATTACTATTTGTATTTAAGGGCCGTCCTTAAATTACGTAAGGGGTTGTTTGGGGGAAGGGGAGTTATATATGTTCTTACGTTTTCTTACAAAGGGAGGAGGGGGATCAAAATCCTTAATGAGTAAGGTTTTTTTACCAATGTTTATAATGAGACCAAAAATTTCAAGAAATCTTTTTACATAAAATAAATATATTATTTATAAAATCTCACTTATATTTCATTTACTTATGATGTGTTGCATCAAATTTTATTGAAATTAAAGTATTCCAAAGTGTTATATCATTCACTTAGTTACCAATCCTTAACTTATGTATAAACATAACTAAACGATCAAATAATCTAAATTACCAAATCATAAAAGATTACACAATATAGAGGGTGCTATGGGGGTGTATATATAAAATCTTTTAATTCCCTACGAAGGGAAGTGGGGATCTAAAATCATTAAAAAAACATATTTAAGTAATTTAAGAACGGACCCTTATTGAATGTAAAACAATTTTGTTCATTTTTTAATGTTTTCTATATTCAAAATTAGCTATTATCATTTACCAAAAAAGGTTGTATTGAACTTAGAAAAAGTCAAGAAAAAATGTGTCAGTCTTTTCTAGTCTTATTTACGGCTGACGGAGAGCTAGGGCTTCAAATCTCTGCCTGGTATAGTAAGGTGTGTCTTTCACAATAGTTTCTCTACGTGCAAATGAGGGAACATTTACTATAATTTTTACCCAATAATGTAATTGTGCTGATAGACCAGACGGGTAGTAAAACAAAGTTTAGCAAAAAACTCATAAAAAGTGGTTTTTAAATCACCTGCTTGTTTTATAAGGTAAAGTTAAATGAAATATCTGGAGTGGCTACTATGCACGTTGTTTTCAAATAACGAGGTTCATTTGTAGCTTTTATAATCAAATATGTTTCTGTCGTGGTCGACGTCACTAGAGCATCAATCTGGTGACGGCCTCGTGGTTTAGTGCTCATAGCTCCTGGCTGCTGACCTAAAGCTCCCGGGTTCGATTCCCGTCTGGTATCGGGGAATTTTTCTCGAAAAGGGATTAGTTCCCATGGTCACCAGGGTCTGTCTAATTATACTTAAGTTAGGTCAAGATCTTTATTGGTCCCACACCGTCATATTCACTATCACCATCATCTCATCTCATCTCATCGGGACATGAAAAGAGCCTCCACGGAAAGGATGTACGATTAGTACATTCGGACGTCACCTGGGCAACGATACATTAGTACCGACCAATCTTGTCACAAACTGACATGCATATTGACGTAGCTCAGACACTCCTTTAATTATTATTATTATTATTATTATTATTATTATTATTATTATCGTCAGTCTGGTCTACAATCGTTCAAGTATTAAACAGAATAAGCGTGGTTAGTAAAAAAAATGAGTATACTAAAGAGGATCGAACCACTATAGCTAGCGATGTTGCCTACCCAACACCACACGGTTGGTCAAAATAAAATTTCCTATAAATGTAATGATGAAAGGTAAAATTTTAGTAAAAAAAAGTATTCAAAGTTGTGTGTAAGTAGAGGGGAAAACCATTTAGGAACAAAATCGCCCCATTATACCCGAATGGTATTCGCGAGCCAACCTCCCCATCGCCGGCCAACTAAACAAGACGATACTGACCCCTTTGCCCACGTACCTCCTGATCCGGGTATTAACCTTATCGTAATAACTTTAAAAAGCTCTTATTCTGAATAAAAGCTCGTGAGCACCCATTTGGGGCGTTCAACGTATCCAAGCACTCGTGCAACAGACAGTAAGATGTGAAGTCACCCGCACTTTCACTCTCCATCCTCGTGTCTTCAATGTTTCTCTCGCCCAAAACAGATCGTATGGGAGGTTAAGAAAGAAAACATGAGGTAGATACAATCGAATCGGAAAGAAACTTTCTACCTTGTCCTGAAGCAAGGCAGACAACTCAGGTCGACCGACCTATTTCCCACAGTGTGACCTTCTGGCTGACACTTGTCTGATCAGCCTGCCATTCTCACAGGAAGACGTTACATAGTCATTGTGAGCCTAGTAGCATATCATTACGTATTTTAAAATACGACCGCATCAGGTCCACGATATGTATATACCCCGGACCGTTCGTCTGCAATACTTTTATCATTATTTATATCCGCCCTGCAGTCAAATATGCACAAAGAAAATATTAGTTTAATTTAAGTGTCTACTAATTTTGGAAAAAAATAATTCAAATTGTTTTATATTTTTATCACTTTAAATACCTCTTTTTTTTAAAACCCGTTCGGGTAATACTCCTATGTACTAATAATATTAATGTGTTAGGGGTTTGGAAGGCTTAATTTAGAGGAAGTGCAACCGGATTTACTTGGAGGGAGAGTGGAAAACTATTTAAGTAAAACCACCCTCAGTGCACCCGACCGGGATCGAACCCCGATATCCTCCAGTTTTTTTATAGCTTTATTAATATAATAATATTTAGCACCATGTCTTACTACCCGTTCGGGGTATACGCTTTAAGTACTAATTACTCTAATGGATTAGGAATTGGGAAGGTTTAATTAGAGGAAGTGAGCCCGCATTTGCGTGGAGGGAGAGTGGAAAACCATTTAGGAAAAACCTCCCCCAGTTCACCCGACCGAGATTCGAACCTTGATATCCCCGTCCTCAGCAGTCGAGCAGCTCAACACGACTAACGCGTTAGCCAACTACGCCACCGAGGCGGGTCTTTATTAATAAAATATAGAGTTTGTTTTCTGTCTGTCAAGAGTGTTGCGCGATATCTACTGCAACCAGAGGGGTTAAATTTAAAATTCAGTAGCCCTTGTTCACAATATGTGGACATTGAGGTTGGGTTTTTAAATTTATGATTGTATTTCTTTACATAATTAAAAACTGAGTTGGAAGAAATAAAATGAAGAGGTTTTTTTCCTATCTGTTTCAAGCCAATAAAAGCATTGCCCGGAAACTTCTAATAATCTAACGTGGTGGAAAAAAAAGGACTGTATTTGACAGTTACAAAATTACTAAACGTACTTTCAAGGCATGTGATATGTTTCTGTCACGATCGATAAATAGACCTACTGATAAAATGGTAGGTGTATTAATAATAAAGTAAAATGTTACCAATGTTTACCAAGGAAAGAATTTTGAACTTGGTAAAATGGAATGTTTATAAAGTTCTTACTATGTGCTACATGTAAAGGCCTTACGAGAATAATTTGTTTTTATCCATACGTTGACATTGAACCAGCAAACACTCATTTTACTCATAAAAACTCTCAATGTGACCATAACATTAATGATCAATCTCTATAGCTAAATTTAAAAGGTAATCTTCTCAAATGAGATTTTGTAATGTCTTGTTCAAATCTTCCTAGAATAAAATAAACTAATATTATTCATTCATATTTTTTTTTCATGAGGATAAATGTATTATTTTAGATGCCTCAAACTTAATTATATATCTAAAATGGATGTGCGTACGGTACGTCTTTGAATCATGCAAGTTGTAGAGTTGTTGAGTTCCTGCAAATTTTTTTAATTAAAATTCAGTAGTCTAATAATAAAAGCTATATAAATCATATTTTTTGTAATAATTAGTGTGTTTTTGAGTCATACAGTTGATGAATAAGTATATGTATCACATGCCCAAAGCAATTTATTATTTTAAATACACACAGTTACAATCCGGAAACCAAACTGGGGAAGGGATAGATATTTATTTTGAGTTCAATATCGGTTTTGTTCCCATAAAATCAAATCAATTATCTTATATTGTACGAACAGTTTTGTTATATCCCGAATCGGTTGGCACGCCGGCTAAGACGTGCGCCTCATCTGGGTACCGGTATGTTGTTAAGTCTCTGTCTGAAACATGGCCAGATGCAGGGAAGATATTTTTTCGCTAAATAACTTTCCACTTTTACACCACGCAATTGCGAGAACTTATCCTCTAAGTTTGTCTCTACTCATTCTTACCTCATTAGTGTAAATATGCGGACAGTCCGGACGGGTAGTAACGCATCGGGCACGAAAACAATGTTTTCATATTCTACTCGTAAAAATTATGGAAACATGTTGTGTAACATTTTTAAGTTTTATAATCAAGATGACAAATTTAAAAAGACATCAAAAATTAAAAAAGAACTGGAGCAAATGTGTTTTTAGCATCTAAAATCCAAACCATTCTTAAGTTTGTATGGTCGATTTATCCAACAAAATATTATATAACAGCATATGTACTCTTGAAAGCAAAAGTAATTATATTTTACAAGAATTTTCGTGGCGGTATTAAGCCTAGTTATTGTGGTTTTTTTTTAATGCCATTACCAAATTCGATTATGTGAAAAATTCACAACATAGGCATGGTAATTGAACCTGGGTCCTTCATGTCATAATTTGATTCTTATATTTCAAGACTGGCCCTGTAGATAACTATCACTGTATGGTAAATATGAATTAAATATCATTACAGAAACTTTTTTTAAAAAGTAAACTTATTTATTTATTGACTAACTCGGTTGCATATTGAGGAAATCTAACTCTACCAGAAATGTACCTTTATTTCCGCGCGAATGTCGTGTCAGTCAGCAGTCAATCTGTATTACCTCATTTCAAATTACATTCTGTGAAAAGAAGAGAGTAAGAAAGAAAGAAAGAGAGAGAAAGTCGCGAACTCGAGTTGTTAACGCGGCCCTGCCATCGCTCGATAACCTAGCGACCGGCCCGTAGTCACAATAACGTGGCGGTGTCATGATACCAACATATTTGCTCGATACGTCATGAAACTGTGATAGAGACAGTTTGGAAAAAGGATCACATTAATTGCGACATAAATATTCACCGCTGCAACTCTCTTCTGGATTTAACTGGTAAAATGTTATTTAACACTTAGTTCACAGCTGACACCTTTGTTTATTCTATGCATTCGAAATATAAAAACAAAAATACTCGACCGCAACTATAGACCAGCCCTGGAAAAATTACGGCCCGTCACCTAATTTTACGTGGCCCGTAAGTTATAATCATATATCTGCGGGGGGGGGGGGGGATTTTGTGTTAAAATATT
>CABFVX010000128.1:208287-221774 GCA_902151425.1 Timema shepardi | reverse complement strand
TCCAATTTAAGTCAGTGATAATACAGTTTGATGTTATTAATGCTAGCCGTAAAAACATGTTTGTATTTTTTTCAAACCTTCTTCCTACCAACATTTTACCATATTTTAAAGTCCTAGTTATTTTTATAAAATACTAGGCTCTACGCTCATATTGCTTGTAATACACACTTCGTATGGATTTATTTTAATTCATTTAATTACAATTATTTAATTTCGGGAGTTTCAAACCACGATGTATTATATATCTTACAGTGTTACAGCCAAATACATAATTAAACCAACGTTAATTAACGGCAAAATACGCGATGGCCAGGTAAATTGATCCTCTGAATCCTGTAACGAGCGGCATCAGAGTTATGGGATCATTAAGAAGAGAAGCTGTTGTTCCTCCCAAGTTATTTTAGTGAACTCTCACGGATTAGTTGGCCACAACCTATTAGATTTCATTCCCAGGACCCCGTGAAAGCAAGAACGTCTATTATAGACATCAACACTTTTGCTTTCGAAATAATTACTAGCGGGAAAATATTATTTCTATCAAATTATTAAGTTTGAAAAAATAATTAACAAGAATTTTCAAGTAGCCGTAGTTTTAAATTATTATTATTATTATTATTATTATTAGCACCGCGTCTTACTACCCGTTTGGGTTATACGCAATTACGCTAATGTGTAATGTTAGAGTGATTGTGAGATGAAATGGAGGACCTACAGCTTAACGTGGAATCCGAACCACGGTGGAGGCCTGGCATTCCTCACATTCACAAGATGTCTTGTCAGAGGTTAACGAAGGGTTTGGTAATCAGATAAATCTATGCTGGGACCTAGGATTGAACCCCGGCCGCCAGCATAGATGTCTGATACCTTATCCCTAGACCACCAGGTAAGAAAGGTATAATGTCATTATCAATATACCTGCATTTTCGTGGTGGTAGAATGGAAAACCATTAAATATATATATATATATATATATTTAAACACCAATACACATAGAATGGTGGCTCAAACTCCGACCTCCCATCATCAGCAATCCAATATAACAAGAGAGTGACGCGTTAGACAATGAAACCACTGATACAGGTTTCTAGTGTAATAATTCGCTGTAGTTGCGGAGGGATATATTTTGAATAATTCCGTGCGATAGAGAGTCAAAATCTTAGGATCTTATTTCTGTATTGTGTTGCTAAATGTTATTCAAAAAATTTAAAATTGATTCTTTCTATAGCGGGGACGTGGCGATTCCTCCCCACCCCTTTCTTTAACCGCGCAGTTGTTTGGCGCAGCACTATAGTTGCTAAGCCAGCCGCTAGTGCTGCACTGAGCGAGTTGGGAGGGGGATTCGTCCGCCACCGGGACTGGGCACTCGTGATGTGGCTCGCTTGCAATGTGTGTGGATTAGAGCAGATCAAAGCAGAACAGTTTTGAATGTATTATATCAATGTATCTGTTCAGACAATAAATCGTAATTCAAAGAGCAATGTGTGTGTTTCGATCAGTGGGCCGCAATGCTAGGTTTCGCTTAGCAACAGATTTGATATTAAAGAGGAAACTAACGGGCTCATGGAGTTGAGTGAGAGGGAGTTTCACAGTATCAGATCAGACAGCAGGGGAATATCATTTCCAAACATAACATACTGAGACTGTTTACATTATTACAAAAATATCCATTTTAGCTATTATTTACTTAAAGTTACATGGGGGGAAATATTTAAATGATTTTGTTCTGAGCTGGTGTCAAGCCTTCTCCACCCCCTCAGCTCCACTTGCACACTAGTATATGAGCTCTCATATGGAAAAATAATATGTAAAAACTAGACACATTTCATTTTAAATGAAGAGTTGCATTAACATTGAAATTATTTTCAAATAAAATTAGATTAATGAAGAATTTATTTATTTATTGCCTGTCAGCCATCATACCCCACAGATGCATTATTTCACGGTGTGTCTTCCGTCATGTTTTATATGCATTTATGTTAGTATTGTGATACTAAATCAAAAATAAAATACTGTAAGATAGTAAAAATAAATATTATTTGGAACAGGAAACCATATTTTTAATACATAGGGAGGGAAAAAAGCATTATAACTTTTTTTTAATAAGCAGGAAAATTATATAAGGAACTAGTGGATTGTTGTTGTGATGGGTGCAGACGGTCGCTCTAAAATTTATTCAAAACCTTTTACTGGTAAAGTTCTATAGAATGACAAGTGAGATTGAAGGCGATCCGGCCTCACCTCACCTTCTATTGTCAAATTTAATTGGTTACGGGTCTGTTATGGTAGCGGTTGTGTGTGCTTAAGGGCCTTTTTAGACAAGCGTTTCTAGACGCACGACAATCGTGACGCACCTCCTGGTCGTTTGTTTCTAAACAAGCAACATACGTCATGCGTCATGGGAGGAAATAAATAACAGAGGCCAGAGTTGGTCAGTCTCTTCTTTCCTACCACTCGTGTGTTATCCTCCTCATATTGTTGCCATTTCAGGAACAAATAAAGCAATAGACAATAAATACCCGATCACAAAGAGAAATTCACTATCTACTACAGAATTACACTGACACTGGTACTAAGACACACTGAGGTTCCAACACAAGTGGCGTGGAGGTTGGTTACCCTGCAGTCGCGCCAACACAGCGACACAGAAGTTGACACCCGTGTAAAATACCCCATTGAATATAATATATCTTGGATCGTAGTGCGTATTTTTTGACGCGGCGATCTCTAGGTTACGACGACACACTTTCGGATAGCAACGACATATATGACGCGCGACAGAGTATAAAAACATCGTCTCCTGTGTATTTAGAGAACGCGCGTCATGTTGTCACGCGTCACGAGACGCTTGCATAAAAGGGCCTTTAGCGCAACACGCCTTTCTGGCCTCTTGACGGCAGCAATCCTCAACTTAAACTAATTTAAAGACAAAGCATGAGAAGGTCGAAATTTAAGGAACTGTACAAAGTTTTACTTAAATAAAAGATGTCACTGGGAGTGGAGGAAAGCTCAGTACGCTCAACCGATATTCGAGATTCCTGAGTTTAGTACTATAGCTCACATCTGCTAAACGTCAACGTGCTATCCTGGTTTTCGATTCATAACATTTATTTATCACCGAGTCTTACTACCCGTTCGGGCTTTACGCTTGAGTACCAATTACGCTACTGGGCTAGGAATTGGTAAGGTCGAATTGAGAGGAAGTGAACAACCATTTAGGAAATGTCAACTCAGCTCACCCGACCGAGATTCGAACCTCGATCTCCCCGTCCTCGGCAGTCGAGCTCAACACGACTAGCGCGTTAGCTAACTACGCCGCCGAGGCGTGTGATTCATAACAAAATGCTTGACAAGCAACCTTCGCCATCTAGTGGATTTTTTCATAAGCTCGTTGAGGAGGGAATTAACATCAGCGAGCTCTGTGTATAACCGAAAGGACGGTGACCTAGAAAGGCACTTGTGAAAAGTATGAAGTTCTGGTTCGCTACTTGTCATCCGTTTGTTTGAAGGCCGCTTGTAGTGAGTAGCATTGTATGTACAAAGTTCTGAAATTTCAAATCTTAGCTTGAATCTGGATAAGATTCATATTTTGTTTGAAATTTCAAATTTGCATATTTCAAAAATTCAAATCGGAATACAGATTTCAAATTCAAATATATTACACATTCGCAATAGACCAAATAACTCGAAATTTGTTAATAACTTTTTTATAGATGTGTGATCAAAACGTAATCAACAATTTCATCAGAGCATTTTAGATCAATTATATGTACGTATTAACATTTGTATAGCTGTTCAAAATTATTTAATTACAAAGACATTATATTTGAATTCAATTCCAAAATTTCTCACTAGTAAATGTTCGATTTGGATTTTTTTAAATACTTTTAAAGTTATTCGATTAAGAATAAATTCGAACTAATAATCAAAAACTCAGACTAATAATAATAATAATAATAAATGACTTAAGGGCGAAGTTGAGGCTACTGATTTTTATTACACTTAACCAATACAATTAAACTAAAGTTTAACAAAATAATATATATATATAAACACCCAAAAAGTATTAAAAAAACTAGAGCTAAAATACACAAGGATTACGTACCACGCTCGCGCGCGCGCGCACACACACAAACACACAAAGGTGTGATTACGTCTCACCCCTCTCAATCTCAAGAATGAGCTTCCACACGCAGCTTATTCGCGACTTTTCGCTTGAAACCAATCAATTCTAATTTCTTTACATCGTTGGTTAGGGTATTCCATGAACGAGAAGCTGAAACAGTGAAAGAATTTGAGTAATGATTGGAATTATGAAGAGGAATGAATAAAATTGAGTTTTCTTGTAATCGAGTGTTGAAATTATTATTAGGGTTGAGTGAGCGAATACGCGAAGAAAGGTATTGTGGGGAGTTGGAAGTCAATAGTTTCTTTATGATTGTCATCGAGTGTAGAATTCGTCTTTCTTTAAGTCTTAGCCAAGCAAGACTAGGTTTGAAATAATTGCTAACCTCGGATTTTAACAGGTTTAAAAGGATTATATATTTTTGACGAAGATATACGAAGATGGGAAGGATGTGTTTACAACCCCCAAGTAAGCACGACACATTTGTGGTAACAATATGATTTATTTAATTCTCTCAACTTACATTTGAAGTATCCTCTCTAGGGATGGACGTGTTAAAAAAATATATTACTCGATGCTTTGCTTGTTACTTACTCTGTGGCATTAGTAATTCCAAAGTTCATTTCTACACTTACTAAAGTACCCAACCTATCCCTATCTTGAGCAAGTTCTATCCAGCCCCCCTCATTACACCTTATCTTGAGCTAGTTCTATGCAGTCCAACTCATACATTCTATCTTGGGCTAGTTATATCCAGTCCATCTCATTACACCTTATCTTGAGCTCGTTCTATCCAATCCCCCTCATTGCATTCTATCTTGGGCTAGTTTCTATCCAGTGCACCTCATTACACCTTATCTTGAGCTAGTTCTATCCAGTTCACCTCATTACATTCTATCTTGGGCTAGTTCTATGCAGTCCACCTCATTACATCTTATCTTGAGCTAGTTCTATCCAGTCCAATTCATTACACCCTATCTTGAGCCAGTTCTATCCAGTCCACCTCATTACACTCTATCTTGAGCTAGTTCTATCCAGTGCACCTCATTACACCTTATCTTGAGCTAGTTCTATCCAGTTCACCTCATTATATTCTATCTTGGGCTAGTTATATCCAGTCCACCTCATTACACCTTATCTTGAGCTCGTTCTATCCAATCCACCTCATTGCATTCTATCTTGGGCTAGTTCTATCCAGTGCACCTCATTACACCTTATCTTGAGCTAGTTATATCCAGTTCACCTCATTACATTTCTATCTTGGGCTAGTTCTATCCAGTCCACCTCATTACACTCTATATTGAGCTAGTTCTGTCCAGTCCACCTCATTACACCTTATCTTGGGCTAGTTCTATGCAGTCCACCTCATTACACCTTATCTTGAGCTAGTTCTATCCAGTCCAATTCATTACACCCTATCTTGAGCCAGTTCTATCCAGTCCACCTCATTACATTCTGTCTTGGGCTAGTTCTATCCAGTCCACCTCATTACACCTTATCTTGAGCTAGTTATATCCAGTTCACCTCATTACATTCTATCTTGGGCTAGTTCTATCCAGTCCACCTCATTACACTCTATATTGAGCTAGTTCTGTCCAGTCCACCTCATTACACCTTATATTGAGCTAGTTCTATCCAGTCCACCTCATTACATTCTATATAGAGCTAGTTCTGTCCAGTACACCTCATTACACCTTATCTTGAGATAGTTATATCCAGTTCACCTAATCACACCATATCCCTATCTTGAGCTCACCTCATTACACCCTATCTTTTTTAGGTTAATTATAACGGTATCCTTCCATCTGCGTCTAGCTCTTCCAAATGGTCTCTTACTATTGGGTTTACCATTCAATAGCCTGAACATGGTTCCATTCGCACTGCATGTCTACCCACCGTAATCTGCGATACTTTACTATCCCAACAATGTATTGTGATGAGTACAGGGTAAGTAACTCATCATTATGTAATAATTCCAAGCCTCGTTCCTTTTTGGACTAAATATCGTTCTAAGAACCTTGTTTTCGAACACCCTAAGTTTATTTTCGTCATGTAAGATAAGAGACCACATTTCACACACATAGAGAACAACCGGTAAAATTGTTTTGTATTTTCTATATAGTTCAATAATTATACTGTATCGTACAAGACCAGTAATTGTTTTAATCTTCAAATAAAGAAGGACAAGCCTTTTATCAACATACAGATATAATACAAATAAACGATCAATACTAACATGTATTTTAAACCAGAGTCGCTTAACTAAAGCGTGTTTGGCGGCCCGATGGTCCTATGGTAAAGTGTTCACCTCAGTATCAGATGTTCATGGTTGAAATCCCAGCCAACGCCGACGGATTTTTACCTAGTGATTAAAATCCGTAGAACAACTTCTTTTCGGAGAGGAAGCCGTCGGTTCCATAACGATTGTGCCATGTACAATATATATTTCCGGCAAAAGTGTAGGCTCTTTCTAACCTTCTCATATAAATTCAACGGGGGAATTAAATGGAGACTACCGCACTTTAATAACTTCCCTAGTACAAGGGTTTTCTCCCGTATGGTGCGACCGGGCGACACAAACCATCTGAAGGGCTAGTATACTGGCACTAAGGAGTACATACCCCTTGGACACAAACAAGGTCCCTTGAAGAATTCATAACCTTATCTTCGGAGGGCGGTAGGTGAGTGTTGAGTGTTATGTAACCCCTTGAGAACTGTATTAGGTATCTGACTGAGTAGGAGTACCACTAAGAAGATATTCAAGTGCGGGAGGAATATTGATATTTATCTTTTCATCACTCATTTATCTGGTTTACTTCCCTACCATCTCTTAGCTATCCCCTTTTCCATGCCTTAATTCATCTTTTTATTTTACTTTTCCCATGCAAGCCGTCACATCCTATAGGTATTTTAATTACGCTTACAGGTAGGAATGAGGATTGTGGAATTTATAGGAAATGTAACAGCATTTTCTGGGAGGGAGAGTGTAAGACCTTTTATAAAAAAAAAACTATCCTCAATACACCCACCCGATATTCTAACCCTAACCTTCATGTCACCGGCGTGAGTCTGACATTTAGTGTACGTGCCCAACAATACGGGTTTCTATTTATTTCCTTGTTTAATTTATGTAACTATTTATTTAGCTTCTGAGGAAGATTTTCGACACCTCAGCTCAGTCTGTAACGTGTCAGTCTACTGATCTAAGGGTCCAGAGTTCGATTCCTGATATGGCCAAAAAATGTATCATAGGTGAAATGTGTGTTTCCCCTTTCACAGTGATAAATTAATTAGGCTGGGGGCTGGATGTTGTGTATGTTCTTGATCCAAGCTAGTTTATAAGTCGTGTGCTGATATAATCAGTCGGTTCAGAAAGTTCACGTTATTTACCTCAAATAAATGGCAACAATAAATTAACAGGGAGCTTTTTGACAATATATACCTCGAGTTTTAGACACCAATGTCCACTTTTGTGTCAATATTCCATAAAACATCTGTACCGTACACGCTGTTAGCCATTAAAAGTGACAGTCTTACATGGGCAGATTATAATGCATCCTTATCTTATAAGCTATACCATAGTGGTATACGTCAAGGTGAGCCTGCTAATTCTCATGGTAAACGGAGTAGAAAGTGAAGGAGTCAGGTGTATCAAGAGCTTTGCAAGTGCGCACAAGGTGTCTGAACTCTAGAAGTGACGGCCGCTTGACAGACGGACCGCGGAGTGCGACACAGTGGCGCCCCCGTGGCACATGATTGATAGTCAACTGGGGAGGAGTCCAAGACGCGAGGGGGAGGGGGTCCATATATGACATGATTCTCAAGTTTCCCCTGGGATGAGCATTTATTTCGGTGCTGTTACAAACAGGAAGGGGTAGAGGAAAGAGGACTAAGACCATTCGAAACGCACCATAATTTTTAAAAAATCAACACAGAACACTAAATTGTTATCTTATGGGTTTTTATGCACTACCTCTTAACATCCATCCAGCAACAAAAATGTTTTTACCCGTTTTGGTGGTCGAATGGTTTAGTGGCGTCACTCTCGCAATAGACTGGACTGCCAATGACGCGGAGATCGAGGTTCGAATCTGTCGGATGTACCGAGAAAGTTTTATATAAATGTTTTCCCCTCCCTCCGCGCAAATATGGATACACTTGATATAAAATTCCAACTGTATCATTCCTAACGTATTAGCACATATGCGCATAACCTGAACTAGTAATAAGATACGGTGTTATTACAAATAACTCTAATATTTACACTTATGGGGGTGGGGTTGAAGGGGGTATAATTTAAAATAATTGTATCATAATTTACGAGGAGGGAGAGGGGAAACCTATTTAGGGGAAATCACCTTCAAAATATCATAAATATTTACTTAAGACACGGGTTAAACATGTGCCCGAACTTGAGCGGTCCTATTCAGTTTTGACTGGCATGATTATGAGCGTTTTACTACAATAATAAAAGCCATAAAAAATGTTTTGGATGACATCCTTTTGTGTGGACCAAAAAGAAACGTGAAAAAAAAATCCTCAAATGAATGCGCTTTTCTTTTTAAACGAGGATCGGAGAGAGTAAATGGTTGAAAGAACACGGGGAAAAGTTTGCGGTTTCACACGAAAACCTAAAAAAAAAAAANAAAACATAAAAGTAATCGTGATCCTACAGAAAGGGGTGGTTTTCTGCACATTTTATGAGCATAAGAAGTGGTGGAGAGGGTTGCGGACAGAGAGGGATAGAAAATTGATGAAAACAAAGAGTTGAAATCAGAAAGACAGTGAGCGGGTAAACAAACAACCCTCCGGTAACATTTCACGAAATGGTTGTTACGTATGAATATGAAGCGCCTGGAATGCTCACCGCGAACAGCCACAGGGAATGAGATTCTGTTTGTTCACACAGACAAAAATGAAAAAAATCGGGTCAAAAAAAAAGTCAACAAATTCTTAGGTTCACAAAGACTTGTGAAACAGGGACTATCTTTGGTTTGACTTCGCTATCAGGGTGTTTATTTTAAGTTTTTTTTACTCAGCATCTTGTTGTAAGCGTTTACCTAGAAAATACAGTAGAAAACACTGGATATAAACGAGGTCCCCCTAGCCCCCCGCCCCCCAACCCTTACTCATTTCAGTGTGGCAGGAAAGAAGAGATGGAGACTATCATGGAATAACAATCATGGTATCTATTGCGGAATTGAATGAGCATTCGCACTGAACTAAATTTGCTTCCAGAATCAGTTGGACAATCACAAATCAAGCGTCTTTAGAAAATTTAAGCATCCATTGAATACTTCGATTTATCTATGAACACATTTAATTATTGCAATTAAAATAACAACCAAACAATAAGTTAAGGGCTCCAATCATTTAAAGGGTCCTCCTAATGGAGTATATTCAATAATCTTTAGAAATCATGTTGTGACCTTGTTAAAAATTACTATTTGTTTGAGGAAGGCTAGATATATCATGTATCAAGCCATTTACTTTGATTTATATCCGCTATGTGGGAACAAAACGCTGCCCAAGATATCCCTTGGAGGCTTTCTACACGTCATAACCTCAATGAGATGACGTGATCATGAAGGTGTGGAGCCAATGGATATCTTACACCTAACTTAAAGCCTAATTAACAAGACCTTGGTCAATTGGTGGTCTAGGGGTAAGGTGTCAGACTTCTGTGCTGGGGGTCCAGAGTTCAATCCTCGGTCCCGGAACAGATTTATCTGATTGACAAACCTTTCCTTCACCTCTGACAAGACTTGTATCAATCACAACTTATGAATGTGTGGAATGCCAGGCCTCCACCATGGTTCGGATCCCATGTTAAACTGTCGGTCCTCCATTTCATCTCACAATCACTCTAACACTAACCCAAACGGGTACTAAGACGTGGTAATAATAATAATAATAATAATAATAATAATAATAATAATAATAATACCTTGGTGACCATAGGTACAGTTCTCCTTTCGTAAAAAAAAACCTATAGTACGGCCGGGAATCGAAACCAAAACCTATAGGTCAGTAGTTAGGGGTGCGAGTCAGGCTTACATAAATCCATTTCAATTCTATTTTGGCCTGAGACATATCTTTAACTTAAAAAAACGACGTCTTTAATAATGCGGAATACTTTGGAACACACTGGTCAAAATTGTATTTTTGATTCCATATCTCCCTCCCAAACCTGTCAGTCAGTCCCTACTATCGAGGAACACATAGGGAGGATGACGGGGCTATACGTGTATAGCGGTTATTTATTATTGTTTTTAATTATTCACTTTAGAGATGCCACACATAAAAATATGTGGAGCGTCAACGTCCAGAAGCCCAGCTTATGGGAGACTCAGAATAATTCATTTCTCACGGAAATTTTCTCAAAGCTGATAGGGCATTGTCTCAACTACAAAGCCTTGGCTCTTTGCCATAGATGAGTATAATCTTCAAAATAGGTTGGTGTTGAGTCTAAGATGATAAAAGTGTTTGTTATCGCATCTAGAGGATGTAACAGCTAGCTGTGTCGGCATTTTGAAAGAGGAGGGACTCACTCGGTCCACACTCAGGGTTTTGTATAACGTTTTTCTTGCGAGGTTCAAGACGTTGCAGATCGAGATAAGACGTTGCGTAAGGACTGGGAAACTTTGCAACTATGTGAACTGCGTGGATACGGTACAAGGAGACGAAAAACTGGGGTCGACAGCATATTTATCGGCGACATGCACAGACCTGTCGGTGCGTGTGGATGCTTCCCTTCATCTTCTCCATACATGCTGCTAAGTTGTTGTTTTTTTAATATTGATGCAGGAATACTTATCACAGAGCTAAAAAAAATTGTTCTCTTTTTTTTCTTGTTCAATGATGACTGATCTTCGTCACTGTTCGCGTGAGTTTCTTACGGACACCCCTGAATTAATGTTTTTCCAGAAGCCAATATCTAGCTAGACTATCTTGTGCGTCACGTACACTTAAATACATTTTATTTGTCTTCTTTTGGCAAGACATATTGTAAAAATTGACCCGAATAGCACTTCCGCCATGGTGGATGCTGCGGAACTGAATGGGAAAACTGTACTGTATGGTAGTTTCTCCTGAGGGCGTTAACACTATAAACAACATAAAACGAGCTTCGGTGGCCACACGGTCCAAAGCGCTACTTTCACAATGGACTAGCCTGTCAATGACAGGATATCGGTGTTCTATACCAGTCGGTAGTACTGAGAGCGGTTTTTCCTAATAGTCTTCCACTTTGACGGGCGCAATTCCTCTAAATTAAAACCTTCCTCATCCCTAACACATTAACTTAATAGTACATAGGCGTACAACCCGTACGGGTAGTAAGACGTGATTCTAAAAAAAAGTAGTACAAATTCAAATGAATACGAGCCTTTTTTGTTGACCCGTTACGTTCATAAATCATACGTCAATTTTTAATCATTAATAAGTTAGTTTAAATAATTTTAAGGTTGTCCCGACATCTGTCTCCCCCCCCCCCCTACCCCTATCACGTGTGCTTCCTATCTACAACTTCTCTGCCTCCTTATAACCCATTCGTTTCTTAACACACTATATTTTGATGAACAATAGGCTCTAGGTGCCACCTCTACAATTTTAACCCCTCCACTACAAGCCACCACTGCAGGAAATTTTCCGATTCAAAATTTCCCGGGAAATGTTCATCTCTAACTGCAACGTTGTTAAACATTTTTTCCTCTGTAGTCACAACAGCGCTGAGTGTGGCCCGAGCTTAGCATTCAGTTACAAGATAAATATAATTTTAAAAAAAATTACAGTTAATTAATTATATAAAAAAAACACCAGTCAGGATGAAGAGGAGAACAGTAGTTTTATATAAACGTACACTATAAGATAAGAAATTCTGTAACGTAAGTGCGTAAGTGTGAATACCATCCAAGACTAGGGTGGATCTTTAAAAAGTTTCAAATAAGTAGGGATCGTGTGTTGAAAATAACTGTACAGCACATATACAAATAAAAATATACTATAGTCCAACTAACACAACCAACTTGCATATTATGTATAGATAGATATATACACCCGAATTGGTAGAGACGTGGACTAGATGTAAATATCATCCAGTATAGTTTGCCGGTGACGACGAGGTAGTGGCTCGTATCCCGATCGAGTATATAGAGGGTTGTTTTCACTGAATGGTGTATTTTACTATCTTACTATATCTTTCTCTCACTCTTTCCGCGCAAACGTGGGTATATTGTATCTCAAACTATATCTTTTTTTTAAGCACCACGTCTTACTATCCGTTCGGGTTATATGCTTTAAGTACTAACTACGCTAATAGATTAGGAATTGGGAAGGCTGAGTTAGAGGAAGTGAACCCGCATTTGCGTGGAGGGTGGAAAACCATTTAGGAACACCCCCCCCTCCAGTTCGCCCGACAGAGATTCGAGCCTCGATTTCCCCGTCCTCAGCAGTCGAGCTCAACACGACTAGCGCGTTAGCCAACTACGCCACCGAGGCGGGTTATATCTTGTTTATCTCTACCCAATTAATGAATTTCAATGTAAATAAGGTTATCGAATACTGGTAGTATAATGCGGTGCTAGAAAAAAAAATTGTTTTGCATATAATAATATTGTGTTATTTCTTTTCATTTATCTGAGATATTTTACCTGCTCTTTCTGAGCCGACTAATTATATCAGTCCACGACTTATAAATTGACTTAAGGTGCAGCAGAAGAGAGCACAAGTATTTTTACAGTTGTTATAGAATTGACTTTTTTTTGCCAAAATAAATCAAATGTCTCTCCAGTAGCAACATAAAGTTTAATTTTCTGCACATGCTAATATCAACAGACCCTGAATATCTGCCAAAGGTGTTATGAAATTTTGTCAAAACTTTTTCTCTTTATTCAAAAAATGTTGACAAAATTCCAGGACATCCTTGACATATTCAAGATCTGTTGATATTAGCACGAAACTAAACTCTATGTTACGACTGGAGAAATATTTGATCTAATTCGGCCAAAAAAATGTAATGCTATAAAAACTGTAAAAATACTTGTGGTCTCTTCTGCCGCACCTCTAGAAAAGACACAACTCCCAGCCCCCAGCCGTTAATTCATCACTGTGAAAGCGGAAACCCACATTTCACAAATTACGAATTGTTCTGCCATGCCAGGAATCGAGCTCGGGACCCTTAGCTCAGTAAATAGACACGCTACCGACTGAGCTAAGGTGACGGACCATATAGTGTTGGGAATACTAAAGTTTATCCATAAAAACTGGTACAATTACAGGATGGCAAGTGTATAGATATATCCAGTTTACAAAATATAAGCTTCAGCCAGTCATTGTGTGTGTGTGTGTGTGCGCGCGCGTGTGC
>CABFVX010000128.1:108778-203123 GCA_902151425.1 Timema shepardi | reverse complement strand
GTGTGTGTGTGTGTGTGTGTGTGTGTGTGTGTGTGTGTGTGTGTGTGTGTGTGTGAGAGTTACTGGTGTACTTTTCAGTACTAGCCTGTTGTAGGTCTTACGACTGCTGGCCAGCACTATAATAAAGGAAATTGAACTTGAAATTATTATTATCATTATTTGATAAACATTGATACTATCCGTCACACATGACAGCTGTCGATCATATTATTAATAGCTTATTATTATTACTATTATTAAATCACCTCATATTACTATTCGTTCGGGTTATGTGCATATATATTATATAAATTACGTAAGTGTGGTAGCGAAAAGTAAGGTACCGTACAGCTTTAGAGGAAATATACCCAAATTTGCATGGAGGAAGAGTGGAAAATTGTTTAGGAAAAGCCACCCTCAGTACACCCGACCAAGATTCGAACCTCAATCTACCCATCATCGGAAGTCTAATCTACTTCGAGAGTAGCGCCTTAGACTGTGCGACCACCAAAAATTGTTATATTATGTAACTACTTACATCGTAAAACATGTGAACTAAAGCATCAGTCAGTCAGTCAGTCAGTCTCTTTTGTTTTGTTAATGATGGAGGTTCGGGGTTTGGACCCCGGATAGTTTTATTAGGGTGTTTTGTTTCTAAATGGTTCCGCTTCGTCCCTTTATCCACAAAAATATGGGTGCATTCCCCCCTTAGTATAAATATTTGGATAGCCCAGACAAATATTAAGATGCTATTAAAGGTAAAAATAAGTGTGTAATTACAATTATTATATCGCATTTATAGAGTTCAATGAGTTTATTTTGTACTATACAAATAAAATAAAAAAGTGTATAGCTAATATAATTATTTTTGTACTATTGGCTTTGTGCGAAAAACAGGGGGTGGAGGCATAAATTATTTTCCCCGATAATAATATATCCTGGCAAACATAAATACGTCCACATAGAATACATATTACCTTCGCTAAATATCTATTTTGACAAACATACAAATTTTAAAATCCCTTCAATCTCTTATCCTGCACCAAAGCTTTCCACTACAAAATAAAGATACCTTTTATGTATGCATTTTTTATTTTTAAACAATGTTATATCAGTATTAATTAAAGTAAAACCAGCTTCGGTGGCCACGTTGTTTAACACGCCACTCCCGTGTTGGACCAGACTGCCGAAGAAGGGGTGATCGGAGTTCATTCCAAGCCGGGTGCACTTGTAAAGTTTAATAGACCTAGCCTGATATATTAATGTTTGTACGCCATCATTAGGGTGACATTTAATATAACGATTGAATTGGGTCCAAGTTTGCTGTTTTGTATTATAATAATTAAAAAGGGATGATGTCTTATTTCATAAATTAAAATTCTAGTGTTTTATAGTTATTTTTATTTTAAGCAGATAAACAGTTTTTTGCTACAGTAGCCTCATGGCTTCTTTGGTGCTGACTAACAGCTTTAAGAAGTTACCAGACCAAATTACGTATCCCTACGCCAAACCAGATGATCTGCAAAAACATGTGTTTGTCAGCTGTCACTTCTGACAGTCAAAATTTAGGTATATACCTAAATTGTGACTGTAAACGTCAGCTGTGAGCTGTCAGTCATCACCAAAGAAGCCATGGGGCTACTGATATTTCACACGTATATTTTAATAAAAGCCCGACTATTAGTTTATATGCATGATAATACCTGACACGTGAAATTTAGAACACAGATTAAGATGTCACAGACTCCACCTACATGGCTCCTCGTCAGGAAGGAAAGTGAAAAGATGCGTACCCTGAAGGGGTATATCAAGCGACATTTCCTTCTCGAAGCTTCCTAAAAGAAAAAAGGTGTGACCATCCAGGTGCGTTTCTGACCACAAAACTGCGTTGTCTTTTTAAACAGAGATGTGTAAGGATGTAGCCATACCTTGCAACTTAACAACTTAACACAAATAAACCTTACTACCCACTTTCATTTAAAATATCGTGATTTTTAATAAAGATGTGAATAATAAATTATTGAGATGTATAATTCTATATCATTACACACTGAGTTTTTTCTAGTGGTTTTCTACTCTCCCTCCACGCAAATATGGGTAAATTTATCCTAAATTAAGACTTTCTAATACCTATCCCGTAAGTGTAATTAATAGATAGGTGTTTAGTCCAAACGCGTAGTATTACGCTGTGCTCGGAAAAAATATTAAAATTTATAACGTTAATATGAAAAAATTGTTTTATCGGTGTTAACTTTTGAAGGATGAAGGGAGAATAGGAGAATGGTTCAGTTTTAGCTCTAATTGAGCTAGTATTTCCATCTTTTGGGCAGCCATGAGACCTTTCTAATGCATTTTATATCATGGTTAAAAGAGGTCTTTATCACATTTTTAAGAAAGGCATTTACTGGGGTCCTTATAGGGCTTTGAGATATAAAATATGTCCTGGAAAGTGTGTGTAATGGGACATACCCTCCTTATCCCTCCTGTATCCTTCATTTGTTTTAGTATGTGATCTTTATAATGTTTTACTTATGTCTAAAACCTTAGGCTCATGCTTAAAGGTCAGTTCTCACGTGTCATTTTAAATTAATCATTTCGAATGAATCATTTAAAATGAATACAAAATGAACGTCAGAAAACTAATTTCTTTAGACTTAATCATTATTTAAAGCTTTCATTAAAAGTGAAAAGGAATTCAATTTTTGTTCATTTTTAACGATCGTTATTGGAAAATGAAAACAAAATTAACAGTGAGAACACGTACAAGAATTAATTCATTCATTTTTCTTTAAATGTAAAGATTTATTTTAATTAAACGCTACAATGTGGCCACCTGTAACCTTTTATTGGATTTAATTCTCAAATATTTTCCAGTTTAGACTCGCGGTGGCAAACCAGACAGCCTTTAACAAAATTTGAGGCGCTTATTTACAGACATTGGCCCGTATGCAAGGACGATGCTGAGCACGTCCAGAGTACAGGAAGAGTATGAGCCTCGTGCTAGTACGATCTATGACGCAATATCTTGAATCTCGCCAAAGTCTAGTCCCGGGCTGGCTCAGGCTATACTCTGCCCGTACTAAGAGGATATTTCCACAACATGGCGCTGCGCGCATAGACGATCGAGACACCTGTTTTCACGACAGGCCTCATGCTCTGCTAGTGCTCAGCCTGTACTCTGGTCGTGCTCAGTATCGTTCTTGCATACGGGCCATTGTGTTGTAAGAGTTCTCAAAGAAAGTGTTTAAGTGTCGCGACGAACAAACTGACCAATTTTTGGATTCTTATAGACAATTTCTATCAATGAAACGCTATTTGGTCAGTCACCTCATAATCATCATGATCAATGAAACGTGTGAACGAATTCCTTTCATGTTCATTTTCATGAAAAATGAATCATTTCAAGTTATTCATTGAAAATGATACGTGAGAACTGGCCTTAAAGGCGAGTTCTCAAGTGTCATTTTCAATTAATCATTTCCAATTATTCATTTTTTATGAAAATAAAATGAAAGGAATTTGATCACATATATCATTTATCATTATGATACTGATCAACTACCGTTTCAGTTATAGAAATGGTGCCGTTTAAAATATATACGAGCTGTGGTTTGTAAGATATGTATGTAGTTATCGCATGAGTTAGAAAATGTATTAAATAAATGAAGCGTAGATAATCGCGTCAACGGACAAATTTCACTAAAAGCTGTTTGGCGTGTCCAGACGTCAACATGAATCGAAACCGGATAAAAACTATTGAGGATTAAATCCAATACAAGGTTGCAAGTGATCGGAGTGTAACGTTGAATCGAAATAAATTTTTACATCAAAGAAAAATGAACTCACTAAATCTTTACATTCAAAGAAAAATGAATTCAGTATTTCTTGTACAGTAAATGTTCTCGCTGTTAATTTTGTTTTCATTTTCCAATAATGATCATTAAAGATGAAGAAAAGTACAACTCTTTTTCACTTTTAATGAAAGCTTTAAATAATGATTCAGTCTAATGAAAGGTTTTTTTTATTTTTTATTTATTTAGCACCACGTTTTATCACCCATTCGGGTTATACGCTTAAATAGGCCTACTATTTACGTTAATGGGTTAGGAATTGGGAAGGTAGAATTTAGAGGATGTGAACCCACATTTGTGTGGAGGGAGAGTGGAAAACCACTTATAAAAAATCACACCCAGTTCACCCGAGCGAAATTTTTCTCCACCGTGGTTCGGATTCCACGTTAAACTGTAGGTCCTCCATTTCATCTCACAATCACCCTACCATTACACATTAGCGTAAGTGCGTATAACCCGAACGGGAATTAAGACGCGGTGCTAATAATAATAATAATAATAATAATAATAATAATAATAATGTATTAATGACACGTGAAAACTGATCTTAAGTTCCAAACACAAAGCATTCAGTGTGAACGTAGCATAACAAACGCGGAGATAATGATCAACTCTGTCCGCCTGTTCCCACCCTCAGAAATGACAGCAATCTTTCACCACTGAAACGTTCCCCCTGGTCGTTATTTTTCCTCACCGCACGTCCGAGAGCAGAGCCCTCTATAATATATCGTGAGGGGTGGATATTAGTTGAATGGGAAGGGGGAAGGCTCTGTCGATCAATTATACCCACTGCTCGAACGGAGATTCACCGTTTTAAACATGATTATCCTCCCCATTAATGTCAATGTTAATTTTGTTTATGAGTTCCATCAGTTTGCTAATAGGCTGGGTAGTTGCCCGCATGCATGCATTGATTCAATAACGGATAGAATAAGTTGGGACGGACGAGTAATACAAGTAGCGACACGCGCCTCTCATAATGTGCGTCACTCAGTTATGACAAGTGTAGACTTGACTTACGGTTGAAAGCTCAACTGCATTTAGAAATAAAATTAAAAAATCGGCCAAAGCAGATAAAACATATTGGGCTATATTATTAGTTTTAATTTATAAGTATTAATAATATCCATCAAATATCAAAAGTGATAACTGCAGATAACCTGACTTGTACCTCTAGAGTTGTATTCAATCACGGGCTCATTCGTGAGTATGAAGATGTAAATCGTATATTTTGCTAAGTTTCATATGAATAATAATAATAATAATAATATTTAGCACCGCGTCTTACTACCCGTTCGGGTTGTACGCTTTAAGTACTAATTACTCTAATGGATTAGGAATTGGGAAGGTTGAAATAGAGGAAGTGAACCCGCATTTGCGTGGAGGAAGAGTGGAAAACCATTTAGGAAAAACCACCCCCGGTTCACCCGACCGAGATTCGAACCTCGATCTCCCCGTCCTCAGCAGTCAAGCAGCTCAACACGACAAGCGCGTTAGCCAACAACACCACCGAGGCGGGTAAGTTTCATATGAATTCCATCAAAAAATAAATAAACGAAATTTAAAAAAAGGGTATGACAGTGATAATGAATTAAGGGAAATTGATATAACATCTAAAAACATCCCTCAATAGAAAGAAAAAAACAAAGTTGAAAAGCGCACACACATATATTATAGCTTCGAAACACTTGTGTTGTCCAAATATTCAGAGAAAGATATATGTTTAGATAATGACAAACTTAATATGTTATAGAATAAAGTGTGTCAAGTTTAAACAACTCATCCATAACAGTGGCGTGAATAGATCTCCCAAGTCCACACAGCGATTTAAAAACCAACTTACTACAACCACACACCTCTTATGTAATACAAATGTAATTTAATCAATAAATGTTACATTATTGTATTATCGGTATTATATTTTGGAGCTATTATTGATTAGTAACAATATCAAATTCAAGGGAATATTTTGAAGGGGATTTATAAGAAAATGCACCATTATTTGCCTGTAGAAGGATTGGGAAGCCACAATGTGGGAGAACAAAACAAATTGCGCAGCTGGCCAGGAATCAAACCACTGACCGGCGGGTCAGAGTACAGCGTACTATCGACGAGACCAACTTCACAATAGAAATACTCCCTTCCCCTTTTTACCCAGTCCAGACATAAAAAAATATATCTGTTATTGCTGTATATTTATAATCCGAAAGTATCGAATCAGCCCGTAGGTCTTCAGTACAGGAATTATTCAATAAATCAATTAGATTTAGTATCGGTTTGTATTAGGTAACATCCGGAGCTCCGTGGAAATAATCCCATCCTTTACTCGAGGCAGAAGCGTTGAGGAAACTCGGCAAGTTTCTCTCCGCGGCAAGGCAATGAATCCCACAAGTGGGCCGAGAGGATAGGGGGGAAGAGGGATAAGACTACCCAGGAAATATAATTTCAAAGAGGGTCGGGTATGAAGTGTCATCGCTTGAGAATGAATAAGGGCCCGAGATAACCTCATTATGAGGGCTAACCGTAAATAATCTGATAAATATAACACATGTTCCCACTCAGACGCGTCAGACATAATGAAACAAAGCGCTAGGTCAGACAGGTAAACATTCCCACGGGAACAACATCGTCTGGCCGGCAACGATGTTCAAGTGGATTTTAGTGCATTGCTATTGAGCGCCGTTTACTGGATGGTCGGGGATCAAATACTGGCCTGGTGAATTTAATGTTCGTTTTTATCAAAATGTTATTTTGAATGTGGTTTTCCCATTTATCTTTATGTGAATCTAAATGTATTTCTTTTAAACTTTAAAAAGCAACAATATTCCAACAAGTAAAACAGCATTAAATCTAGGGGTAAGGTGTCACACTTCCGTGCTGGCAGTCCGGGGTTCAATCCTCGTTCCTGGCACAGATTTAGCTGATTGCTAAACGCTTCCTTCACCTCTGACAACATGTGTATTAATCATAACTTGTGAATGTGTGAAATGCCAGGCCTCCACCGTGGTTCGGATCCCACGTTAAACAGTAGGTCCTCCATTTAATCTCAGATCACCCTACCAATCATACATTAGCGTAAGTGCGTATAACCCGAACGGGTATTAATATGTAGTAATAATTATAGTAATATAATTACCAAAAGAAAACGATTAAACTTTTCGGGATATATATTGTTTTCTCTTGTTAAATAATAATCCCTACTAGTAATTAAATTATTATACTTTGCCGTTTCTTTACTTTTATTTTAATTTTACAAATTGTTTTGAAGTTTTTTAAATAATGATAATTAATTTACTAGCATTATTTATTGTTAGTAAACGTAGTTCTAAAAACCTTCTTAAAACATTTTTATATTTTATAAATACATTATAAAAATATTTTCAATGATTTTTTAAAAGTCAGTGGAACCTTTTAATAAAATAAATTATTCAATAATCTATCCTCACAACACATCAGCTCGCAACTTGTATTTTGTGTGAATGTTTAATGTAGATTTATGTATAGCCCAGTTTCCCTACGAATGGACATATCTGAGAGTTGTAAAAGTATCCATACGTCAAGTTATGTGATCTACATCTCTCACTTTTGTTATATAATGAGAGAGTGCTGGAAGTCTAGGAAGAAGTCTACATTGGTTTCAATCACTGGCAAAAGACTTTCGATAGAGTGATATGAAATAAATTGATGGAAATACTCAAGAATATCAGCATCGACTGTAAGGACAGAAGGCTGATTACAAACCTCTACCTGGAAATGAAGGTGAGGTTGAATGATGGAAATACCAATAGCGTAGCGATAGGAATAGGAGTGAGACATGTATGCTGCTGTCAGCCAGTATAATCAACTTGTATTAAGTCAGGGAGGCCCTTTCGAGGAAATTTCCGATTAGGATATGATCAATCATCAAAACAACACAATACGCAGATGATTTAATATTGCTGGTCAAAAATAAAGAAGACTTTCAGGAAATTATGGATCTGTTGGTGGAGATAGCGAAAAGATATGGTATGAAGAGCAACATTGAGAAGGGAAAAGTGATGGGGATTTCAAAAAATTAAGAGCCTCTGAAAATCAAAATTGTAAACCAGGCGTTGGAAAACATAGAACAGTTCAAGTACCTACCTGAGAAGTTATCTTACAAAGGATTCCTACTGCACCAAGAAAATTAGTTCATGGATCGCTATGGCCAAGGAAGCTTTCAACAAGAAGAGGCCCCTGCTAACCGGCAAGTTGAGTTTGGAACTGAGGAAGAAACTGATTATATGCTACATTTGGAACATCGTGCTGCACGGAGCAGAAACTTGGATTCATAGGAAAATGGAAAAGAAATATTTGGAGGGCTTTGAAATGTGGTTTTGGAGATGACTTGAGAAAATCAGGTGGAAGGGTGACAAATGAAGAAGTCCTAAGAAGAGTGGATGAGGAGATATCTTTGGATGTGATTTTTTTATGCAAAGCAAACTGGGTCAGACACATCCTTAGGAGGAACTGTCTTCTGCACGGCGTCATAGAAGGATAGGTTGAGGGAAAGAGGAGCTTAAGAAGGGGGATTCAAATGTAGTCCATGACTTGAATGAAAGAATAAAATTCTGAAAGCTTAAGGAGGAGACAAAGGCTAGGGTGCATTGGCGGTCTAAGTTCACTGATAAAATAAATGGCTCTTTCGTAAGACAGAACACATAATAATAAATCCTTACCAATAAAAAAAAATAGCATGAATGCAATAAATGTGCTTGTATTTTTTAAAAGGCACTCCAAATGTCCATTCGTAGGAAAATCCAGGCATATTTACCGTGGCTTGAACACAACTACTCCGTAACGCAAGGCCGAAAGTGAAGTGGGAGGTAAATTCTTTGTTACGCTGGTGGCATCGATACAGAATCGGTGGTCAGCCCAGTGTACAAGTTCATATTTACCACACAAGCTGGCTGGAAAGTACCATACATGTATTAATAATGTTTATACTTTATCCAACAGTTGGTAAGCCCAACATCCACAGTAAAAAAGGGAAAATGGACTTCAAATAAATAGAACTATAACCTTCCTAATCCTTCAAACCATTAGCGTAATAGTTAGTACATTAGCGTATAGCTCGAACGTTACTAAAATTGAATTTGACAACAATGATTTTTTTTCTATTAATATAGGCTACTATTGTGTTCCTACCTGTTCAAAACGGTAAGACAACGCAATATCAATC
Source organism: Timema shepardi (assembly GCA_902151425.1). Classification (NCBI taxonomy): domain Eukaryota; kingdom Metazoa; phylum Arthropoda; class Insecta; order Phasmatodea; family Timematidae; genus Timema; species Timema shepardi. Next base: position 194,093 of record CABFVX010000128.1, on the reverse strand, counting down.
TCGCTAGATTATATTATCAATAACATTCATTAATAAACTATAGAAATAATTACTATATAAGCCTAAGGCATAAATGATTAGATCTGATAGAGTATAAGGGCTTAGTCAAACGAGGCTTATTCTATGCTTGATAAAGAAGCACGTAAAACGGTTACCTTTATTATACTTATAATACTAATCTATGCGATTATTGCACTAATAAGGTTTTGACTAATCAGTTATAGCTACACAATAATTAACAATTAATATTATTTTACTCTTGTGTTAAGTAAAAATATGTTCCAACGTACGACACTTAAAAAATGTAATGATTAACCTAATCCTTTTAGTTAACGTGTTGGTGAAAATGACTATATTTAATTTACTAAAGATAATCTTACCTGTAAAATCACTAATGAGTTTTCACTGACCAGACTTCTTTTTTCAAATGTGTTCCATTTTACTGGTCATCTTCAGAGACTTGAATCAAACACCAGACCTTAGATGAAGTTACTGGGAGAGTTCTTTAAGATCAACCCAAACAAACGTGCAAGGAAATACAGTGCTGGTATCTAGCGGCAAAGTTTGGTAAATGCCAGCGAAATTAATTACACCATTGTTAAGCAAAACATAATATTTTCAGAATTCCTTTGCATAGGTATTATTTGATACTTTATATAAAACTAAAATAATTTATAAAATATCCATTACAGCTAGTTTTTCGCTGCCAAGTAAAATTTAAAAACAGAACGGGACTTTTGACTTGATGATGACCAGGTGGTCAAGGCTAGAATCTAAACTGGTTGTAACGAGGGTATTTTATACTAAATTGTTTACCACTCTTCCTTCATATAAATGTGGGTACATTTCCTCTCAATTCTACCATTATCGTTTCCACTCATGAAAGTTCATATATTCAAGACAAGTGGTAAGACACAGTAGAAAAAATACATGATGAATATGAAAAATTTGTTTGAATACTCATGAGTAAAAAACCATCGAACAATTCAATTAAATATAAGATGATAGTATATTTTTAAATATTATCTTATTTACAGCAGATGAGTACATTCGCTATTCTCAAAAATGTAGCATTTAGAATTTGTATTATTTCTATTAGCTGGGCTCACAACTATAGAACATTAAATAAAAGAATAAACATGAATAATTAGCTAAATCTAAATTGTAATGTAAGTTTCATGGCATGTGTTTTTGTAATGTTTTGTTACTAACGACCTTCCAAACTGGTCATTTATACGTTTTACAAGACAATTAATTTAAATAAACCCACCATCGTGTGCAGTCCCCTGATTTAAGCATGGGTCACATGGGCCCAGGTCCAGGGTGGCAAATTTATGGGGTATAAAATTCTTGTGGATAAAAAAAAAATTAATGCGCGCTGAATCGATTGCTATTTTCATGTATGTTTAGTTGTAAATATATATAATGATTTTTATATATATATAATCATATTTTAATATTTTAGACCAAAAAAAGATTATTTGATTGTTTGTTGGTTTTCTATTGTATTAAGGCCCGGGTTTTGGCCTAAGCAACCTAGATTACTGCCTAGGGCCCCAGCCTTGGAGGGGGCCCTGGCACCGAAGGTCCTGTTTTTTTTAAGTGTGACAACAATCTCAACAAAATTATACAATTAACTTGTTAAAATTTTAATTAATTGAATGTATTTTATTTTCAGGTAGAAAGGTATAATATGTTTAGTCTGGTGTCAACAAAAAACAAAAGGGGGGCCAGAAAAGAGAGGGGAATAAGAATAAACTGAATAAGGAAAAAAAAAAGTGTTTTCGAACAGTTTTTAAGTTGGACGTCTTGTTCTAAGCCGTTTCCAGTTCCAGACCCAGTACAACTGAATCATCTTTTGGCTATTGGAGCGACGACCATCAACCGACAAGCGTGTCTGACTGTGTCGAGCTGCCTCAAAACGTGATTGCTGAAAACCCTGCAGTACTCATTGCAGAAGATTCTGAATCGCATGTGGATTCAGGTTTTCCAATTCCATCTGTTATTGACGATACTGCTGAGTGGATACTAGACAATGCCACCCACGAATACCTCGTCTAGCACGGCTTCAAGGCTCCTTAATTCACTCGTCTGTGTGGGAACGTGCTTCCTGACCTTGCTGTGGTAATATTCAAGAGAGTGAGCAAATCCTTGCAATCTGTGAACATTGGACTGGGTATGATCACTGAACTTTATCAATCCTTGCTAGGATACCTAGACGAGATAAGGAATGTCAGTACCTTTGATTATTATGAGACTAAAGTTTTTGAAACATGCGGGGAAGTTATTTATGCATACGACATGAAGAGGAAATGAAAGTGAAAAGTTCAGATTGATGAAGTAAAGGTAAACGAGGTTAAACTATACGACAGGGAAAGATTTTGAGTTACCGTCTTCAACGTCATTATCTACAGGTTGATTGCAGAACTATAGATACCTTGCTTTTCTTACGAGAAGTTAAGTAAAAAGTTTGATTTTCTCACAAAGTTACATACGTTGGACCGTAAGATATCAAAAGATAGGGCACGGAAACTGGTAGCTTTTTATCCTGGGGATTTGGATTAAACTTTGAAAGAAAAGTGTCTTTACCTGTAAACTCATTAGTCGTTGACTGAGGCTATGGGGAGGATATTAGTTCGTCAGTGAAACTGTACAAGTTGAGTCCGTAAAAAGGTCACTTGGGTATTTATCCAAACGTGGGAATAGCCCCCCGGAAGTTGTTGTGAACACCAGGGTCAAACTTTTTTGTAGAACGGTTGTTTCCGGTGCTAAAGAGAGTGAAGAATTGTTTTAGTTCTACTTCATAAGAGAATAGGCTTAATTTGATCTCTATGCTGTACAATAGTAAGAAACTCTACAGTTTGTGGATTATAGTGAGGTCACCCTTTCCTTTGCAGAAAAGAAAGTTTAACGCGTTGCAATTTAAATCGTAAAAATGTAATTAAATGTCAGTGTAGATTTTAATGCGTACAAAGGTACTTGTCTATTTACTTTAAGGTCAAAGTATGTTCAATAAAAATTATTTTTTGATATTACAAAAAACAGGGGGGGAGGGGCTGACTCTGTTAACTGCCTAGGAGCTCCATATCTCCTAGTCCCGGGCCTGCGTGTATTGAATAAAAAAGATGCAAATTATTTTTGGGCCCGTGGGTGCAATGGCAATAAAATCTGGGACTGATCGTGTGGCAGTCACACTGTATAAATAATGTCACATACGGAGCAAATTTTCATTAACAGTATTATTTATAGGTGTGTGCGAGTATTAGAAAATGTGAACACGATTCGAGTTTTAATAGTTGTCAGAACTCAACTCAAAAATATTTCCAAAACTTAAAAATTGGAGTACTTTTAATTTTTAATTAGATCTGGAAAATGTCTAGTTTTATAAAGTTGATTTAATTATAAGATATTGTGTTATATCAAATCGTTCACTCATATTTATTTTTATCTGATTAAAAAATACGACTTTTACAGCTATATGAAATGTAGTTAAAAATTCAAATTTGTATAATCATTGCTCTTTTCATAAAAAAATATTTTAATTCCAAAAATATATATATTTGTATAGTTGTCAAATAGTTTGTCTGTTTACTGTTGCGTCTTAGCGATCTCTGGTTGAAAATGAGGAAATTCAAAAGAAACAGAAACTTTGGACTTTGTGGAATGATGAAGAAACAGAGGTACCTGACACTACCCATTATTCTGGAACACTCCTCAAAGTATTTAGTGAATATAAACTTGTCAAATCGAAACGGATAACACAGTGAGAAATTGGTGATCAGGGAGACGTCAGCACATAATGAATGGTCTGAATTGACTCAAGTACGGGATTTCAAACCCAAACTAGATCCCAGTGGTGCAACCAGAAATTTACTTTGGGGCACAGGGGGAGTCATTAAATGTATCGAAGCTCTTAATTCTGTTGGGTTTTTTTCTTATAGATTTAGCTTATGTACTCAACAAATATTCTGTGCTCCCTAAACTAAAGTTGTGCTTCCTCTGTTTTAAGCTTTTGTTAAAATTATTGGTGATATTAGATGGGAGGTATGGGCAGTTAGTCACCCCCCTCCTACCACACTCTTAATTGGATGCCCCCTGCTATAGCTATCTGATGAAGTACAAACTTTGGTAATTGCCTCAATAACAACTCAACCCTGGGGGGATTGTGTTGCTGGTGTACTTTTGAGGGAAAGGAAGAGAGGAAGGGATAGTAATTGATGCATACTAATTCGGCATTATTTTATTACAAATAAAAATTATACCCGTACGAACGGTTAGTAAATGGCTGCTGTCCATGCATAGATAGGTAATAAATAAGATTTAATACTAATTTTAAGTGGATGCTAGGCACTTTCGGGAATTTAGCTCACTTCCAATGTAAAAAATTGTTTTAATCCTTGTATATCTTATAAATGAATTTAGAACAGTTTATCCCTTCATGTAACTAAAATATTGTTTAATTTATATAGTTTTTACTGTCTTCAAAACCGTTCAATGGACACCAATGACGATTATTGAAAAGCTGTTTCTAAAGAGCCGATAGAGAAAAAAAATCTTAGGTGGTGGTTTCACTTGCGGTTTTTTATACGTTATTTAGTGTTCTAAGAGTAAAGTAATTAGTTCTATAATTTAGACTATTTTGTAAGCCGTATATTATGAAAGTGCACTTTAAATAAACTCAATCATAATTTTTAAATAAATCATGTGTACGTTTTCAAGCCACCGAAGCTGTTCATAAAAGGACGTAGTAGGCCTTCGATCCAGAGGAGCGCTAGCTGTACAAGGACAGAATCTTAGACTATTATGAGAGATGTATAATGTAAAATAAATAATGTAAATCATTTACAAATAATCTACAATCAATAATCATGAACTATTAAAATTTAAGTATTAAGATAAACCTTAGCAGTTAAGTCAAATATGTTAAATAATGTCTCGAGTAGAATGAATTCATATTATAAAAGTATGTGGAGCAGTGGTATTCAATGTGAGGTAAGCGTAACTACGTGAGCACATGAATACATTTTATAGAGTACGTAAGGTTTTTTAAAACTATATATATAATTTATTGTTTTATGATAAACACTTAAAAATCATGGCCAGATTTAAGGTTAACCCCAAGAGACTCGGATGTAACGACAGGAGATCTGGGAGATCCAGTTTTATTTTATACATGGTTATAGAATAACTTTTTTATAACTTGTATTACACACAATCGGCTCTAGATAACGTTGAGGAGAAATTAAATTTAGGGATACCAAAAAAAAGTGGAATACAAAAGATGTATAGAAGGTTGGGGTTTTTTTTTTCATTTCAGTTGATTTTTTTTTCATCCAATTAACTTTCAAACGGACCATGTAATATTATAAGCAATCTTTTATAAATAATACAAATGCATTCAACTATAGATATATAAATGATTTTTAAATTTATTTTTAACTTTATTTTACTAACTAAACTATATAGTAAGAGTGTCAGCACAGAAATAACTCCTCACGAGAAAAATCTGAGCTTACAATTTCGATGGCTAACTTATTTTGAGAAATAGCAAACCAACTGTGGGCCACATTCAACGGTCATCCTTTGAGGACCTAGAAATTGTAAGGTATTAGAAGCGTCTTGACTAGCGCTCGGTGCTACTAAAAGGATCAAATAAGAAAGTATACATTGACTTGGATCACTTTTGAAATTATGTTTTCAATAGCACGGGGCTATCTCGTCCTGAACCTTTGTTCATTATAACCAATATAATTAAAGGATCTTCGTAGGAGACCGATTAATATTCCCATCTACCCAATTAGATATGAGCTCGGTCGGCATATTGACAGCTCACTCCAGCACATTAACACTATCTCGGTAAAATAAGATGGAACTTGGTGGAAGGAAGGGTGATTCAATCATTTCATATTCACCTCCTTCGGTCAGGCATGGAGACAAAATCACCCTATGTCAGTGACAAAGCTGTTCCTGACCGTAACAGAAATAATCTATGGTATTTTCATTAAGAGTTATCATGAAATGAATATATTAAGTCACATTACTATGTTTATCTTGTATTTGTATATTTAAAACCATTAAAACATGTTATTAAAGTTAAATTCCTCATTTAATTCCCATTTAAAATTTATAGGTATAAATCTCCCTCAAATTGTGATAAGGACCACTTAAGTACTTTTTTTAGGACTACATTACTGGTTAAGATTCTCAGATCTTGCCAATATAATATTTGGCTGAACTGTAATATTTTCATGACCACACTTCTTGCACTTCTCTACATTAATACTCTGTTAATTTAGTGATTTTGTGCTCTAAATAACCAATTAATATAAGAGTATTGTGTAGGAACCTATAAAACAATTAATAATTCAAATAGCCGATAATAATCTTAAATGTCCTATTACAATATTTTTGATATTTGCTACAGCTTTTGGGGAGAGGAAGGAGGATAAACCATAAACTATCTAAATTTACCCCCCTTGACACCCACTGTTGGGTCATCCCTTACCTCTGGGAGCACCACAAAGTCTAGTACCCACTGAGGCATAATCACCAGATACTAGTATATAGTGACTTGGCAACATCTCCCGTGGATACACCAACTTGTATCTGGACACAAGTCTCCACCTATGTGTTGCATCCACACCGAACAACCACATCTCATAGACCAGCATATCGAAGCTGGTGTTGCAACCGCTTTTATTATGATTAAATATCTCCAAAAGCGAAAAAGATCTGAGTGGAAAAAGAGGTTTTTAAGATGAGAGGAGAATTATGGTAACTGTTTCTTGTCAGATGTATTGTTGAATGACAGGTGCTTATTTAAAAACAATCATAAGAATGACGAAAACTAATTTTGAATAGATATTTTGTTTTATAATGCCGGGATCACGATCAACTTAACGTTAACTTAACGTAACTTAACGTAAAGGACCTCCTCGTATGTTTAAATGGAAGCGATCACGATGCACATAGCTTAACGTTGACTTGCAGTTAACTTAACGTAAGAGATGTCTTGGGAGGTCTTTTACTTCAAGTGAACGTTACTTGAAGGGTATCCCTTGATCTAGCCAGCCAATCATTATGCGAGTGACGTCGAAAGGGCTATTTAGTAATTCATTTATTGGTATTATGACCAATGTTTACTCTTTAGCGTAAGTTCTAATGATCAGACATTAAAACAAAACAATTAAACTAAAATAGGGAACTAAATTTATCAAAAAAAATTAGTAAGAGATATTCATTATATTGATTGAAAACTGTAAACATTAACAGATCATCACTGTACAACTAGTACAAATCCCAGATAATATTCGAGAATGAAGATGTTTGGCTCGAGTTGTTACGTTAAGTTACGTGAATCATGATCATACATCTGTTTTCTTAAGTTAAGTTAACTTTAAGTGGACGTTACGTTAAGTTAAAGTTAAGTTGATCGTGATCCCGGCATAACACCCAAAATTACAAAACAAGATACCAACTTTAGAGCTTAAATGGTACCACAATCTATAGTAACAGTAAGAAAATCACCACCTAAATACAAAAGGAAACTCTTTTTCACCAGGACGATGAATATAAAGTAACTGGATTAAGTTCAAAAGTTGTCCACCGATGCTTGCGTGGGGTCTATGGCAAGTGATGTTTCCCATTGTAGGTGGGAGACCAAGACACCGGCAACATTCTTTGATCGTTTACCACCAGAGACTCAAGCGATGTTTCCTTGTATCCAAACACATGAGAAACATCATCGGGAAACATCGGTGGTCGGAGTGTACCTGGCGATTATCATCCAGTATGTACTTGGCTTTAGAATCAATTAAAATTCAATCTTGTTTGGTATTTATGACGTACCATTGTCAGCTTTATTATACACTGAAATGTTTTTAAATATGAGAGAAAATATCATATTGTGTATTATACCTTTTTTTTTAATTCGGTAAAGCATCTGCTAGATAAATTAAACGTTTGTAGCTCAAAGTTTAGTCCTGGAATACTTTTCTAGTATTACCTTATTTTTATAACGATGACATGGCTATATATGTAATATGAATATTTTATACTTTCAGGATAGCGTTAAATTGTAGTCTATCAAAACAAATTTTAGACTATCGATATCATTCAAAGCACCTCAAGCTTTCACTATAAGAAATTCATGGATTCTCTAAATAAAATAGCTACCGCTAAACTTAAAACAGAGGATTCTTGTGGCAAAGTATATAACTATATTTCGAAAGGAAACATTATTTCTAGTCTATGGATTTTGATACTGTTTCCTTTATCGAGGGCTACCTACAGAAATAAATAGAAAATGGCGACTTTATAACTATAGCATCTGTTATGACTTATGACTAGAATTGTATTATAGTGAATTCATGACTTCATGCTGTTCTCAAAATTACATATTATGTTTAATATTATTTTTATTAAAAGTTTATAATGTTTTTCTAACTATTTTAACAATATAATCAAATCAAAATGTCAAGACACAGAAATGTTCGATCTATGAACTATTCAGAAGGTCGGTTCAATTTAGAACACGTTTTGTTTTCTCTTTAAGGTTTTTGGTTATTTTGCAGACTTTTAGTTTTTGGTATAACTAGCATATTGATATAATATTTGTTTTGTTTTCTTCAATTTTAGAATATGAAGGTTTTGACGATGTATATGGTCATTCCATGGAGGACGATTATTCCATTTCTCCAAGTGATGGTATGTGAAATAGTCATTATTGAATATAGAACTACGATTACGTCCCTCACTATAAAAACTACTTTTATGGCAAAGCTAGCTCAAGACTACTGTGTTTGACTCTGATGAGGCTGGGCTACGATCCCTTGCCAAGTGCACTCTAGTAGTGGTTTTCTGTTATTCTGGTGAATGCTAGTGCATTTCCTTAAAATTACTTCCCCCATTTCAGTGCTCACACGTATTTTTTTCTTGGAGTAGTTAATATAGGCTAAATTAAGTTAGCCTACTTATAGTAAGAAATGTTTCACAAAATCATGGCGAATAGTGTACAAATATTAAGATATAGCCATTTTTGTGCCATTGTAATAAATCTTTATCTTTTATTATTATTTCAAAAACCAAAAAAATACAGACTCAAATAATTAGCCTATAACATTAAAATTGTTTGTAAATGTTTTATAGTAATTAGGAAACTAAACATGAAGGTACTTGCCAAAACTACAGAAGAATATAACCTAAATATTTATAGGAATGAAATAGGTAGTCACAAAATGGCACCAAAAAGTATTTTAGTATGCTGCAATAGATAGTATTTATATTTTTATAAATTATCCCAACCTAACTAAGCCCAAACTTATTGAAGCAAAAAAAGTATTTCTTACATTATTTTGCCTTGCAATTCTGTTTCACGGAACACCGTTCTCTTCCAATTCTTTATTATTAAAAGTCCAAGAATATTAAATACCAGGAACTTATTTTATCAGTATGACCTATTCCAGCTTTATCAAATTTATGTCTTTATTGACACTTTGGTGGTTGGTATGATTTTCATTACAGTATAAACATGTTAAATAATTGGCTCTATAAAATATATAGGCCTATGAGAACATTAAATTATATTAATTCTTTTTAATATTCCCAGTTGTGATTGATGTGTGTGACAGTTAACTTGATGTAATTTCTTTAGAACATATTCAAAATCTTTTGAAACAAAATAACTTAAAATTAATAGGTATGACAAAGTAAAATGTTGTTTTTTTAGATCACTTTTTTTTCTTCGGGCCCTTTAAATACGAGAAATTTAAATTTTGTTATAGACAGTCGCAATATGGCCAAACACTATGGTTCCTACATACTATAACTTTGATGAGTAGGCCTTCACATGTATCTTCTTTTTTTTATTATAAGGTATTTTCAAACAATTTTATTACTTTCACTATTCTAAACTCTGTAGTCTTTTGTATTAATAATAATAAAAAAACATTAATTTATTTTAATTTGAAAAAGAAAAAAGTGTTTCTAATTTTATGATGTTTGTACTTCATTCTTCACAAGTTATTTAAGAGGGTAGAGAATGTTTACGGTTTCATTTAATATATTTTATCATCTGGCAGTGTCATTAATATAATAGGCCTAAGACACAAAAGGTCAGTCATTAAAAAAATTTAATCTAGGGTGGGCTATAATGATTACCAATAAATATAGCCTTACTAGCTAATATTTTAGTGTGTTTGGGTTTTTTAAATGGTCATTTCTTTAAATAATATGTTGGTATTCCTCGTTTTAGTTGCATGGTAACAAGCTGTATTAATCAATAAAAAGAATGTATTGAAATTGAATTTTAGTTAACTTGAGAGGTTAAGCTAAGGTGGGGACGTAGGTAACAGGAGAAAAGGCCACTTGTTTTTTGCAGTTTTTATAGTAAAAAATTTTTTTGTCAACATAATTAATATATTTCTTCAGTACAAACAAAGAGGTTACATTTCTTCATTTGTGATCAAACACATTAAAAGGGACCTTATCTTCCACGAGCAAAATGTTCAGGAGAGCCAATTTATGTTTGTTGGGCAAAATATCGTGTTTTTTAGAAATACTTTCTATAATCTTTCTGAGCAACTAAACATAGTTTATATATCATATCTTACACACTAGATAGCAAGCTGAAATAGGTGATATTTTGTTGTAAGTTAGTTTAATAGGTACCTATATACAAATTTACAAAGTTTTACCAAAATTGGGTTATTATAAGATTTAAAAAATCGTGGCTGAGTCATGTTTTTAGATAAGAAAATTCTAAAAACACTTTTAAATTCAGCATGCAATCCTCTACAAGAATCAACTAGTAACTCAGCTAAATGGTATTTGGTAATATAAGGTCCATTTTCATGCGTCCATCACTTATGATGATAATATCAACAGCTCTTGAATATCTATCAAGGATGTCCTGGAGTTTAACAACTTTTTCTTTTCATTTAAAAGTTTGCCATTTATTGCCGTTATGCTCATGACAGTTATTCAAGAAGTCTTGAAGAAAATGGGAAGAAAATTAAATTCTATATTTGTACTGAAGCAACATTTGATTTATTTTGACCAAAAAAAGTATAGATATAATAAATGCAAAAATCCAGACCTTTTCCCATGTCCCCTATATTCCCACTAAAAGCTTAAGTTGATTAATTTTTTTACAATAAATGCAAAATTATTTTTATCTGGAAATTATGATTAAATACACTAGACATTTTAGTGGATTAAGGTTTTTTTTTAAGTTGGCAAAATTTTAGATATTCTTATAAAATGTTTTGGGGATATCTTGTTCTAGATTTGTAGTTACTACTCTTGTGAATGTGGGGAATGCCAGGCCTCCGCCGTGGTTCTAGATTCCACGTTAAACTGTAGGTCCTCCATTTCATCTCACAATCACCCTTCCATTACACATTAGCGTAAGTGCGTATAACCCGAACAGGTAGTAAGACACGGAGCTAATAATAATAATATTACATTTGAATATGTTAAAGTGGCATAGTTACTTAAATGGAGTTTATCAACAGCCATGTGTGATAGTTTTTGATTAATGTTAATTCATTATACATTTTACAATTATTTTTGAGTAAAGTGAATAAACAACTATTAGCCAATTTTGCATTTGCAAGATTTAGGTTTGCTAATGAAAAATGCAGGATGTTCAAGGTATGGTTGTGAAATAAGTGAGTCGAGCAAATACTTTCTGAATTATCAATTAGGACCTGGATAGTCAGTAGTGTATGGAAGGCTGATTTTTTATTATTATCAATTTTATTTTATTTTATCTATTTAACGTGCACTTTTTGAACCAACCTGATAACATCAGCATATGAGGATTTTTATGAGCGAGAGTGAAAGGGCCTACCAATTTTGACAGGAAAGATATTTTCACATAATTTACCTTTCAAAATTATTTTTATCCCACACGCTTTGCTAAAGTTTTTTATTGCTCAAGAAAAATCTGTCAACCCTGGTTGGGTTTGAACCCACAAACATCCGAGTCCTGAGTATAGTACTATACCCCTAGGCCACTGAGATCGACAATATTAATTATAAATGTCTAGTAAATATATATTAAACCATTAACGTTCTTGACTCTATGTAAGTTGGGCTTTCAAGGCCTCCAACATGGTTTCACACACAAACAAACAATTTTATTTTACAGCTGCCCAATTCATGTATGATAGAACAAGGCAACCACAAATGTCAGCATTTTTGGACGAGTCTGACAATATAGCCGAGGAAGACGAGACTGGGACAGAGGGACAAACATACCAACGCCCTGCACTGAGTGATGTCGATGAAATAAAGCTACTATCTTGTTTAGAGGAAATGCACAATGTAATAGGGGACTCTGTGCCAGAACATGTGCTCATAGACATAGTTCTCAAGAACAACTTTGATTTGTCCAAGTCTCTGGATACTGTATTGAGCAACTCTGACACTTTGTTGTCAAGAGGTACTGCTCATGAGCCGGAAGGTAAGTCAACTTAGATGGTAGATTGATGATGAAATTGTGTAATATAGAGGTTTCAAACCAGTACAAATTATAAGGAATGTGTTTATTTTAAGGGACTAGGTAAAATAGTGTATTTTCCTGCAAATTCACATATTTACTTTTATTTTCACAAATTATAATAACTTCAGGGTGTGAGCCCGCAAGTGAGCTATACCGAACAAACTGCCCCCACCATTAGCGATGATGGTGCCAACATCTGCAGATAGAGGGTGTCGTGTAGTTAACACAACAATACCTTCGGTCATTAATCTCAGTTTTCTAAACCGGAGCTACTACTTGTTTAGTCAAGTACTCATTTGTCCTCATGAGGTTGAGATTGAACCCGGGACTTTTGATGTGTAGCCAGGAACTCTATAGACCACAGCTTAAATTAGAAAGTTAAATTTTCATTAAGCTACTAATGGCATGCATGTGTTGATTAAAAACTACACTACAGCTAATTTTGAGTCAATAGCACAAAAATTGGTTTTCACTTATAAGTTCACTAATAGCCTATTGCTTCCAAATTAAATATATGCCTACACTATATTAGACCTTTCAGTTTCATTGGAAAGTTTGAGACTAGTTATTTCCTAATACTAAACAACTAAAAATATCAAATTCTTTAATCCCATATGTTCACACTAAGCAGGATAATTTACAATTATTGCTATTAACTTTAAATGTTGACTTGTGCTATTATTAGGATGGACAGGCCTTGGGCTTATGTGTTTGGCACCCTGTGCAAAGATATCGCAAGATGCCTCCACCCCTCTCCCCATGTATCTTTAGAAGCTTGTCTAACTATTAGTAGATATATTTTATAATTGAAAAATACACATTGATTAGCTAACCTTTCGGTTATTTAATGATTTATTACTAGACACTATATTTAGGGCCATAGTAAATAAAAACATATATTTTGTTTATTTGTTTAATAAGTCTTATTTATTTTGGAACATCACTATGTACACAATAAACACAACACACAATTAAAAAACTGCAAATACTAGGCCCGCAAGGCACTCTTACGATGAGCGCTACAGGACATTGTGAACACTTAAAAGTAGTTGATGCGGTTGGAATTTATGTAAAAAATATTCTATTTTCAACCCTTTTCTTAATAGTTCAACTTCACCGGGTTTTTTTAGTAGCACGCTTTTTGAACTCGCTACTACTTAGTTTCCTACTCACATTCAAAGACTAAAACTTGAACATGAGTCACTTAAAACACACACAGAATCATTTAAAAGAGGTTATGTATGAAACATCAATATTAAGGATGAAATGCCAAGACAGGCAAGAATTAAAGTAACTAAGGGCTAGTTTGAAAAGTATACACTAGAATGTTTGGGTGGCAATAAATTGACTGATTTATGCATTTCACATTTCTACAAGCAGAATAAATGCAACAAAAATAATAGTGTAATTTTGTCACTTTTTGATTCATGTGTAAATAAAATTAATATTTTTCCTCTTAAAAAATATTATTCGCTCATGCGCCCCCTAAAGACTTTTGCCCTGGGTGTTTGCCCAGTTTTCCCAGTTATAAACCGGAACTTGAAGATAGATAAAGACTACTGGTTTTCATAAACATACTAGGTTTTATGAAAAAACACTTTGAATAATCTCTTGCTTGAGTGACACATCAAGAACAGTAATTTGTAAGGCTTTTTTTCACTCTTAATTTCAATATGATTAAATCATATAATTTTACCTTGCATATATAATCAATTCTTTGGGATTATTCTGCAAGAAATTACCTTGATTTAGAGTACTATAGTGCCCTTGCGCCTTATATTTCCTATGTATATATCTTGTTATTGAGGGTATGTATACAATTTAAAGCTAAATTATTTTTTCCAAATGTTCTTGTCCCCGGGGCTATATTTAAAAATAAAGTATTTCTTGCTAAAAAAAACTATGCTCTGATTCGGGTTGTAGTTACTTAAAAGATTCATAGCTTTAATCTATGAACAGGTTTAGCTCATCTTGGTGTTTTATTAAAGTTTAGACTTGTATGCACTATGTAATTTAAAGCACAATTAAAACACTTTAAACACATTTGACCTAATATATTGTAAAATGTGTTATTCACTGTATTTTTTTATTAATTATGTAATGTACATTAATATTAATATTACGACTTCTCAACCACAGCTTATAATATATATATATATCACTTTGTATTACTATTGGTTCCAGTTATACTCTTTATGTACTAATTGCTCTAATGGTTTTAGGGATCAGGAAGGATATATTAGCGTATAACCCGAACGAGTTGTAAGACATGTTGCTAAATTTTAAAAAGTTAGATTTATAGGAAGTGTACTTGGATTTGTGTGGAGAGAGAGGGCCAAACCATCGGCAGTCTAGTCCACTGTGAGAGTAGTGTGTTAGATCATCCATGAAATCACCAAAGTGGTTTATATATATATAAATCGTATATATAAAAATCTGTAAATATTGTAAGTAATTAGGAACAACACTTTTAGCAAGAGAAATAATTGATTTCAAAGTGGCGCTCTTGATCATTTTGTACACACACACAAAATGAATAGCTTAATTTAGCTATAACTAAGACAAACATACAAGGGGGGGGGGGGGGGGTTAACCCCTCTNGGGGGGGGGGATATAACGACAATTTGAAATGTAAGTGCCTTGGGTGGTTTGACATGAGCCACGAAATAAATACACACATCTATGAAATTTTGAATGTTTTCCAACAATTTTTTCATCTATTCTTTATTTATAAAAATCTAAATGTAATAAAGTTATTTTACACTACATTTTTATTACAAACAATGCGGCTAAGCATTGTCTAAACTCATTATTCTAGTCTTTATATTAATACTACTCTTGTGTGTTTTAGATGCTCCTAAACCACAAAGAGAAAGAAAGGAAAACAGAGAAAGAGGTGAGAAATAATTACAAAAATTTACTTAAATAATTGCCACGAATGTTTATTTATTACTCTTTGCTAATAACTTTTATTGTTGACATACCTTTGAATCCCATCAATTACTCTTCCCATTTTCCAGTTATGAACAATTTGACTAACCTAAATAAGTGGCTACACTCTGGTTAATGACTGTGGAAGCATAACCACATGATGATAATAACCTGTTTTATTGCTCAATATTTTAATCATATTTATCTAGAAGAGTCCAGTACTGATTAAATCTGTGAAAATGATTTGCTTGTTCTCTTGGATTGTTTTCAACAAAAAGACCATTAAATTAATCTTGATGAAAGATAATACTTTAAACCTAATACCTGTAATCTCCTACTTGGAAAACGAGAAGTTGAGTAAACATTGTGTTCCATACAAATGTTGGTACATTTCCTTTAAATCCAGTCTTCCTCATTTTTTCCCCATAGTATGATTAAATGATGATTTGTAAGAGACAAAGCAATAAAAAAATCTCCCAGCAAGGGTTATAGATGTATCACTTTGAATTTTGCCATGTCATTGTCCTTATGTAAAGTTAATTTATGTGTTACTGATTTTACATGTACAAACCTATGATACTGTTACATTGAACCTTCTTACTAAAGATAACTTCATACAATTTTTGTTTTTATATTCTAATTTTAATGCACTTATTGATATTTACATTTGGGATTTAAACACACCTTTTTCAAAAGTCTTGGGAGGTTATATGTTATAGAACTCTAAGCCATCACAGTGCAATTGAATTTTTTTATAAATTTTAAATTAGGAGGGATAGCAAGCACACTTACCTTGGTGATACTGGCGTAGAAATTGTTTAGATATATGTGTTTTTAGTGTAATATCTAAACAATTTCTACTCCAGTATCACCATGGTAATTGTGCTGGCTATATCCCTCCTAATTTAAATCATTATTTAGCCTAGTGCTCTATTTCAAATAACTTTTAAGGTTTAATAATTGTTTCTATAAAACTGAAATAAATAAAAGACTTTGTGTTTCAATGAGGCTTTTTTTTTTTCTTTTCTTTTCATGTATTCTTCTTGAATAACTGATGGTGTGTGCTGCTTGATTAATATTAAATTTCACTCGCTCACATTTTCATTCCACATCATAAAAACATTCACTCTTGTGTTTGTATTTCCCTGGCAATTTGCAAGGTAAGATGATGACTTTATCTCTTCCGAAAACTATTTATCAACTATAGCAAACAAAACCACCATACCTAATTTGAAAAAAAGTAATGAAAAATTAAAATTGGTTGACCCAGATTCTAAAACTTTGAGCAATAATTTGTTTAGTAACACAAAACATTCTAAAGAAAGTAACACACTAAGTAAAAAGTCAAATTTAGACAAAAAAGCTGGTACATGTTCATTTTCTTTTAATGAAATTGACAAAACATGCAATACTTTCGAAACAACTCCTTCTGTGCCCATTCCTCATCAAGAATCATTGGTGCCTCATTCTATTATAAAACATCCTCTTAGTTCACTTAGAAAAACATTCCCAAATTATATTTTAAATCCTCAGTCTACAAGCCAAAGTGAAATAAAGATTTGCAATTTAATCCCGATTACACCAAATTTTCAAACAAAGCTTAGAAAAGATTCAAATAAAGAAAATGAGCAAGAGGTATTTTTCAAAACACCTATGGAGGATGATTCCAATGAATCATCTTCAGAAGATAATGACTTTTCATCACTGACAACCTTAGCCAAGCAGCATCAAAGAATAGGTAATGAAGGGGTTTCTGTTAGCCCAGTGAGAGGTTCATTATTTTCTCCAGTAAGACAAACATTCAACAATAAATTGATGGATCCTTCAATAGGAACCATTGAATCTGGAAGCACTGGGAAAAGTCTGCCAAATTCCTTTGGTGATGAAAGCAGCCTAGGCAAACAATGCATTGATACTAAGTATGACTCATTAGCAGATCTGATATCCAGTCATTTGGAAATAAATAAACCATCTGACATTCGTATTTCTCCTGACATGACACGTGATGGCAATTGTATTGCTGGCATTGGCCATTCTCTGTCAGAAATGAGGGTGGATGACAAGAATATGAAATTTGTTATTCCTACCTTTGGGCGCTCATCTCTTCTGAGAAAAGAAAGGAATCCATTTTCACGCTATGAAGATTCTAGTCCTGATACTACGGGAAATGGAGTTCAGGAAGCTGCTAGCCCAATTGAGGCTCCAAGTGGTTTTATAATTGATTTGAAAAGTGCATTAAAAAGTACTCATTCTAAGAGTTCACCTTGTGTTTCTCTTATTAAAGAGCTTACCCCAGTTCAACTTCTTGATTTCAATCATGAAATTAAAGACTTTTCAACTAAGGAAGCTCAAGATTTGAGTTGTGAAATAAGTGCTAGCCAAATTCTTACTCAAAATATATCAATTCGTCAATTGAGCTCGTCAGCCTTTGGAAAGATTTTGTTAAAAAAGTGGAACAGGTTGCCTACACCTTATGTCTGCCACAAGGCAAAAAAAAATACATCAATTGAACAATTTCATTTTGATCTCCCTTCCCCAGATGATATAATTTTAAAAAGCCTATTAAAAAACAACAAAAAACAGTGATAAAAGAACTATCAACAAATCTGCTTTATTAAGAGCTAGAAAATAATTGGTATAAAATACTTTACCTCAAAATATATAGATATATATTTTTTTATGTGCTTTATGTTGCTTTCTCTTTTAATATTTTCTTAAATTAAGTTATTCGCCATTTTGTGGAGGATAAGCATTTTATATTTACACTTGCTGTATTGTTTTTTGAAAAGTGGATCATGTTTTGTCTTTCATTAATTTATTAGTTTAGATGTAGGTGGTTTATACAAATAAATGATAATCTAAATTAATTATAGAGCATAAGCATAGCTAAAAAAATTTTTATAGGTTACAAGCTATTTTGATTCATTTTTTTCTATACATAGCAATGCTTAGTACACAAATCTAAGTAGGTACCTATATAAAAAAAAATTGCTCAAATCCTATATTTAAATAATTTCTATTAATAATTTGAAAGCTATGACAAATTACATAAATGCAAGATGCATACATTCAAACATACAGTATTAATTTTGCAGTATAAGTAGGGATGTGCATTTTCTCCTCTTTACTTCCAGCTGATTTGGTGTACTTATAGGCCTAAAAATCTTAAATTAATCAAAAAACTAATACACAAAAATATTAATATAGAAAATTTATATTTATTTACATTATTGAAGACCCTTATTTGTGGTTAAAAAACTGTCAACTTTTATTAAAATGTTTATTTCATTAATTAGTTTTTTTTAGTATAATAATATATAGAGATAAATTGACTTGTGTTCCTGTTTTCACATGGTAAAATTTAAAATGCTTTTTTTACAGTATTTAAAATTTAATTACACATCAAGTGATACATAATAGTTTGAATTCTAATTTATTTAGCGATGTTTACATAAACCAAGGCTCTTTAAAAACATTACAGTTATTAAAGTGGTTGAGTATAGATGTGAGAGTAAAAATATTTAAACAAGTATTAGGGGGTTGAGTAATCAATTCAAAGGAGATAGAGTATTTGGGTATGCTGGTTGGTTGGTTGTTGAAAGAAATTAAATTTATTTTGGTAATTGGTTTAAGACGCTCTTTTAAAATTAGGTATGACTATACACAGATAAATCTAATCATTTATGGAATAAGTCAAGATTCAAGCAGTCAAATATTTTTTTCCATTAGATAGCAGCACCATACTAATAACTTAAAATGTAATCAAAATGCACTATTATATTGTATAAAAAATTGTATTATAATAGATATAATGCCTATAAAAATTGTTTTACTGAACTTTTTACTAAAATATACCTATATTTCAAGATTATATTTTTTTTAATTCCGCTGATAAAATTTGTTTTCGCCATGAACCTATTTTAGTGCAACCTGAGCATTTTTATTGATACTCGGAACCAAATTTAGGTTTAACCTTCTAAATACACTTTGGTCAAACTTTTTTGTAATTAAAATCAGATTTGACTTCTCATGAAACTGCACAGCCCAAAGTTTAACCAACGCTTATGTTTGTTGGGACACTGCAAGTCTAGTAATTGGGACCCATTGTGGACTTATTTTTACATTTAATGATTTTAGTTTTATTAATTCTATTGACCTATTTAAAAATATTTTTGGCATAAATATTTTGTTTTTAAACGTGTATTGTTTTACAAGCATGTTTTGATGTGTGCATTTAATGTATTGTATTGTGACAACTTTTAAATTACAATTTTTCTATTATACAATGAATCCCAGTATTATGTTTATTATGTAGCCTTATGAATTAACATATATATTTTAGTAAAAAAATGTATTTTAAAAATATTTAAAATTTTTTATCACCTTACTTCCATAAGATGAAAGTGTGTAACCTATTTGGTAAGTTAAAAAAATTTAAATAAAAAAACTGGTTTATTATTTAAATGCTTTTTAATTCTTGTTTCCTTTAATAAATACAGAACTTAACAATTTTAATGAATTCTTATCAATATTAAATGGAAATCCAATTTCTTAGTGCAGATGAAAATGTGTCTGCCTGCTAAGAATTATATTCCTGACACATCAGAAAAATTAGTGATTTTAGGAATTTTGTTTTTCCTCTTCAGAGTAGTGAATTAACAGCCAGGAGAATAGTTGACGTGTTAGAGAGTTAAATTGGTTTGTAAGTGGTGTACTGATATGATGTGGTTCATAAAATCCACACTAAATAAGTAACGTTAGTATTCCTCACTTTACCTGACTGCCAAAGCAAGGCATTCATCTGGTTTATTTTATTTCCCTCACTTTACCTGACTGCCATAGCAAGGCATTCATCTGGTTTCTTTTATTTCCCTCTCTTTACCTGACTGCCATAGCAAGGCATTCATCTGGTTTATTTTATTTCCCTCTCTTTACCTGACTGTCATAGCAAGGCATTCATCTGGTTTATTTTATTTCCCTCTCTTTACCTGACTGTCATAGCAAGGCATTCATCTGGTTTATTTTATTTCCCTCTCTTTACCTGACTGTCATAGCAAGGCATTCATCTGGTTTATTTTATTTCCCTCTCTTTACCTGACTGTCATAGCAAGGCATTCATCTGGTTTATTTTATTTCCCTCTCTTTACCTGACTGTCATAGCAAGGCATTCATCTGGTTTATTTTATTTCCCTCTCTTTACCTGACTGTCATAGCAAGGCATTCATCTGGTTTATTTTATTTCCCTCTCTTTACCTGACTGTCATAGCAAGGCATTCATCTGGTTTATTTTATTTCCCTCTCTTTACCTGACTGTCATAGCAAGGCATTCATCTGGTTTATTTTATTTCCCTCTCTTTACCTGACTGTCATAGCAAGGCATTCATCTGGTTTATTTTATTTCCCTCACTTTGCCTGACTGTCATAGCAAGGCATTCATCTGGTTTATTTTATTTCCCTCTCTTTACCTGACTGTCATAGCAAGGCATTCATCTGGTTTATTTTATTTCCCTCTCTTTACCTGACTGTCATAGCAAGGCATTCATCTGGTTTCTTTTATCTCCCTCACCTTGCCTGACTGTCATAGCAAGGCATTCATCTGGTTTATTTTATTTCCCTCACTTTACCTGACTGTCATAGCAAGGCATTCATCTGGTTTCTTTTATCTTCCTCACCTTGCCTGATTGTCATAGCAAGGCATTCATATGGTTTATTTTACTTCCCTCACCTTGCCTGACTGTCATAGCAATGCATTTACAGTAGACTCGCTACTAACCGAGGTAATTGGGACCAAGCCTACCTCAGATACAAAAAAAACTTTGATATGAAGCATGTAGTCCAACCACCCATGAAATGAGGAGTACTGTACTGTACTTTAGTACAGACCCTTTGCTGAATGTCCTTCAAGCATTCTCATGTTCAATCGGCATTTTGAGCAGCATAATGCTAAGCATATTGTTCTGGCTGTTGTTCGTAATTCGTTCTCACATCACTTCTCGTGCATTTAACTACAGTATTGTGTAAAAGTGTTGTGTTGTGTTGTAAACAATACATTATACTAGTTTTCAGCGGCGTATCCAGCCCCCACGCCCCCTCCCACTGAATCTTAAAATAAAAACTCAGTGAGTAGCTGTTTTTTTTTAAATTAACGCCACGTCTTACTACCCACTTGGGTCATACGCCTATGTACTAATTACTCTACTTAAATCTAGAACAAGCACAACATCCAGCCCCCAGCCGTTAATTTATTTACTGTGTAAATGGGAAAACCACATTTCATCAATTATAAATTTTTCGGCCATGCCGGGAATCGAACCCGGGATCTTTAACTCCGAAGGCAGAGAGACTACTGACTGAGCTAAAGGGTTGGACTCGAGTAGCTGTTGGCAAGAAGTACGGTACAATTTGTATTAATAAAAAAATGGCTATAGTGTGACGCTGACGAATTGTAAAAATAGAAAAAAAACTTTAGTTGTTTAGTCTTACAATCTATTATTGAAACAATTGTTTTCTGAGGGAAACAAGAGCTACCTCTTCGTGGTCATCAGGATTTCGGACGTTTGTCCCTAGAAGAACCGACCGCAAATGATGGAAATTTTAGAGCCTTTCTACGTTACCGGGCCAATCATGGAGTACAACGTTTTGGCTGATCACATTCTATCTTCAGCAGGAAATGCTATGTATGTCAGCCCAATAGTTCAGAATGAACTAGTACACCTCTTAGGGGTACAGATCCAAATCGTAATTTTGGACAGGATAAAGAAATCGATATTTTTCACCATATTAGCAGAGGAAACAACTGATATTATCCGAGTTGAGCAATTTTCATTTTGTGTTCGTTACTTTGATGTTGAAATCATGGATATCAGAGAAGATTTCCTCACATTCGTCCCAGTCTATAATATGAATGAATATATTGATGTAGCATGTGTACAGTTTACAGATATTAAGCTATTACACATGTTCGGGAAAATATTCATTACTTATACATTTTTGCTTAAGTTAACATAAATATCAAATTTATTCATAATAATTTTAGACTAAATAGGGACATAGAATTGCTGAACAACACTATTTTCTTTTGAATGAATTACATACAAAATCTAAAAGTAACTATTTTATAACATCATTGGCAGCATAGAAATAGTTCCTTTTGATAATATGCATGTGTAAGTCTGTGTTTGTACAATCGTAGGCAGCAAGTCATATTACACAAGCCACAGTGTAATCCGATACTAATAATATCATAATTTTCCTTGCCCTTCTTATATTCAGTTGTTTCCCAAAAGCAATCTACAGGTTGACTAAAAAGGTGTTTGTCAAAAACAATACACTGATGAAGACTATTGAGTGGTTTGGAATGAAATTAAATTATTAATTTAAAGGTACCTAACTAATTAGAAGTGTTTTGAAAACGTTATGGTTTTTAGAGGAAGCTTAGAACAATTTCCTTTGAGCCAAGGCTAGACTTATTATTTATATTTTTAATGTTAGTGACAAGGCCTAGTTCAAAAAATGTTAAACCCAAGTCTACAATTACTAGTAAAAAAACCTTTGAAATAGCTTATAGAGGTATACATATAGTTCAAAAATTGTATTGCCTCCAGCAGTTGGGGTGCAGGGGTTGGGTAAATCACAAAGCTTTGCCCTTGATTGGAGTTGATAGTATTGGGTTTTACTAAACAGTCAAAAATCATCAAAAACAAGCTGTTTTCAATTTTAAGATAAAATATAGCCTCTGACCATTTCTAATTACAATTTATAATATGTGCCCAATATACCATGTGTTAAAACATTTGATGATATAGATAAATATTTCTAATTTTTACTTAATCATGAAGAATATTTGTTCTATTGTTCTATCTGTTTCTATTAAACAAACTGGTGTTAACACAATTCACCTAACTAGTTACACATATATAAACCAAACGGATACTAGTCCTAATACCCAGTGAAAATAAAAACTAATAACATTATTAGACACTGGTACAGTAACATGATTGTTTTAAACGCAGTTCTTTTGAAAAAGTGAAACAATGTAAACCTAAACTAAAAGAACTATTTTTTTTTATCAAACTATCCTCAAGATTATTGACATCACTAATTATTATAATGTTTAAATAATTCATTTTTGTTTAAAATTAAATGTGTTGATCACAATCATGATTATATGAAACGATTAAAAAAGACCTAGAGCAAGAAATAAGATATGAACCCTTGTCGCTAAGCGGCCGTAGGGTCACCGGGTGATGTCACACATAGGTTGTTTGAAGGGAAAAAACTGTCTGCTGGCAGGTATAGTGACTGGGGCAACTTTGTATTCTAACAACCTTGGGTCCGATTAGTGCCAGCACTATTTTTAGTGTGCGTGATGCAGTGTAGTATTTTAAATTATATGTTAAAATTGATACTCAAGGCCATATTAGCTAAGCTTTAGATTTAAACATTATTATTATTATTATGGTAAGTATTTTACTTATATTGGTAAGTGTTGTCATTTTCTTCGGAACATGTGACACATGGACCAAAATATACCTACATTATGTATTTTTTAAATTAGAATAAAATTATGAATTGTTTTTATCATTATTACAATACTTTTTTTCAGCATTGTTAGATGACAAGTGTTAATACAATACTTGAACTCACAAGTAACCCAATTAATTTGGACTCACTTACTTTAAAGGGTTTATTTAACAATCATAAATAATATTAACCCTTTCCAATCTGGACTAAAACTAAAATCTTTTTTTTTTATAGACATAATTATATACACTTAAAATTTAACTTCACTCAACTAGGTTTCATCATCACTTGCACTTTAATCACAAATGCCATAATTCTAGCAAATAAGCCTTAGAATGTGCAGTACTACACATCATTATTTTAATTTAATCATGTTTAAAATCTAAAATGTTTGCTGTCAATTTAGTCTCTATATGATTAAGATATTAATATATGTTTCTATTTGATATACATATAAAGCCCATTACAGTTATATAGTAGTAAGGGACTGGTTTAATCTCAGATGGGGACAACAATTTTGGTTTTAACAAATATTAAAAATACTTGGCACTAGTTTTTGTTGAGCCTATATGATAGCTTGGACCAGGGTTTCAGTGAGGCACAGCATGCTTAAACTGTATGTTGACCGATGACTCTTCAGATAAGATAAAAGGTTTGAGAAATATATTTTTTACATTACAATGGGTTTTTAAATTTATAGACAAACTGTTATTTACACCATTATTACTCTAAAAGCAGTCAGATACCTGCTACATGAAGATGAGAGGGCTGAAGATTAAGACAAGAGACAGTTGACATATTTCACTACTTACCCCTTCCTTCTGGATCTACCAATTCACATTCTTTATCAACACATTGCACACAGGAATGAAATGACATGGTGAACTGTCGGATACCGGCCAAATTTATGAGATTTAGAATTTTTGCTGTGAGAATACTTTTTACCATAAAATACTTACTATTTGTGTTTATTATAGACATTTATGAGCTTTAATTTTTTGCATGGACTTTATTTTGTTTTAAAGAGGACAAATATTTTTTTTAAAACTGGTGTAGTTTTTGTACATAAAACTTTTTTTAATTTATTAGACAAAAAAACGATTTTTACATATTTTGTTATAGAAGCTAGAAAAAAGTATCATAAATGAATTACAAATTAAATTTAAAAATACATTTAGGCCTAACAATAATTTGCCTTAATGTGGTATAGAGCAAAATAATTTTGCACACACAATGCTACATTGCATTTTTCACAAAAGATTTAGTGCTGCCACCTAGTATTTTCTTATGAATTAAGACAGTTTTATGAAACATTTACAGAGCACTATACCCGAGCATATTTCGGGTCATTGTGTATGTAAACATTTAAAAGAGGACCAGAGTATAGCTTGGGTGTGGTGTTCAATGTGTTAACAGATCTGGGTACATAAAAAATGGTTTGTCAAGAGATTACTTTAAAAAATAAAGCTTTTGTAATCTGGCACTACTATTTTGCTCTTGCAACATTCCAATATCAACAGTAGTTTCAAAGAACGGAGTAAGTATGGCTTTGTTTAGTAATTTTGGCAATAGAATCGTTCTTTTTAACTGTATTGTGTTAGTTGTACACATAAATAGTAGTGTTATATCGTGTCCATATCATCAAAATTAATTGTTTTTTGAATGAAAAGGGCCATTTTAATTCAAACGGAAGGTGTGTATAATTCAAAGAAGTAAAAGAAGCTTGCTATTATACAAAAATGATGACATATTAATTTGGGTTTCACATACATGAACAAAGAAAGTAACAATCCAAAGCTACAGTGTGTAAAATGTCAAACTCTTTCAAATTACACTATGCGGCCTTGTAAATTAAAAATACCTTTTCATTCAAAGCATACAAATTGTGTTAACAAATCAACTGATTTTCTTTTTTCTTCACAAATTAAGTGAATTTCAACAACAGGAAACAATTTCCAAACAAGCTACTGTGTCAATAAAAACACTAGTGGCATCATACACAGTCGTGCCACATGTTGCTAAATCCAAAAATTAGTGGCATCATATACAGCACCTTAATGTGTGACGAGTTGGGCAGCTCCCACTGAAGATTGCTTCAACGGCTGTTTGAACTTTGTGATAGGGCGAGAACCTTTTTTTGCAAAGCAAGTCTGTACTGTCAAATCTTCTTCAGAACAATAACTTTTTGCTGAAATTATCATATTTGTGTGATATTTTTGACAAAATGTGCTCAATGAATATGCAGGAACTTAATACAAATGTATTGGAGTTAAGTGATAAAGTGAATGGTTTCATGAAAGAAAGAAAAAAGTTGTGGAAAAGTAAAATTAAGAACTCGAAATGTGTAAATGTTTACATTGTTGGATGGGTTTTAGAAGAAATTGAACTAAATGTCAATAGATCAACTGTTCAGCAAATTATTGTCTACCATTTGTCAACTCTATATATGAGAGATTTAGTGATTACTTTAGAGACATTAGTGTTGACAACTGTTTGTGGATTTATAATCCTTATGTAGCAAATTCTGAAAGCATCTTTCATTGCAAGCACAAATAAATTGTGCGAATATGACCTGTGACATAGCTTTGAAGCAATTGTTTAGTTCTTCCGACTTGGGGAAGTTTTGGCTAACTGTTCAAAATATATATCCTACGTTGGCAAATAAGGCTATAAAAACGACTATGTCATTTACCTCAACGTGCCTATGTGAAAGTGGTTGCTCAGCAATGACATCAATAAAAACTAAGTACATAAATTGAATGACAGGGGGTAACGGCCTTCGTCTGTCACTCACAAAAATTGAGCCCAGCCTGTAATAGGAGACATTCTCATCCTTCCTAATGACAGTGAAGTAGTTTAATGTACTTTTAAAATATGGTATCTTATGCAGTTTAGTAATTTGACCATGAATAGTATTCATGTCATCCAATGTAAAACCATAATAAGATAAAATAATTATTTTATTGGGTTTTTATTCATTTTTTCAATAACAGCTTCCACAAAATTCTTAAAATCATCGTAACAAAATTGTATAATTTATTTTCGTTTGTTTTCCAACATAAAGCGTTTTTAAGACATATTTTCTACGGCACTCAGGCTTAAAAATAACTCTTGTTAAGTGAGGCTAGAGTGTAAAAGGTTTGAAAATCCCTGGTTTAGACTAAGTAATTTTAAATCCTATAATGTAAATATTGTTCCATTTAACTCCAATCCTTCAGTTTTACTGGCCCACTTGTGCTGCCTCTCATCTCAATGACATGAATGAGCCATCACCGAATTCAAGACAACACATAACAACAGTTTGTTAAGCTCTTTTTGAAATGTATTCCCTAAGAGCTTTTATTTCCACCACTTCGCCTGTTTGTTTCATTCCACCACAGTTCAGTTGTAAAAAGAAAACTTATCCACATTGGTAATGCTTCCACTTCTTTCAAACTTCCAAACTTATCCTGAATCTTTTCTTCTTTCTACTCCACTCCATCCTTTCTCTTTCACAACCCTTTTCACAAAATAGAGTTAAATCTTGTTCTTTCCTTTTAATTAACAATTCCCGCCTCAACTCTTTTAGTCATTTCTGCCAAACTGTCAGTAGTCTCCACTCCGCTGTTGCATCTTTTCCAGCATTGAACACCACGCACAACATTCTTATTCCACTGACTAGAGTGAGGCAGACTTTTCTTTATCTCCTTTTTTAGTCCTAGATAGATTTATAATTAAAAATCTAACTACAGTAAATCCTCAGAAACTCGACCTAATGTGGACTGAGTTGGTGTTGAGTTATTGAAATGTTGAGTTTTACAAATGAACTTGCATAAGATGCATGTTTACTATGTCATGTTTACTATGTCATGTTTACTATGTCATGTTTACTAAAAAGGGATAAATCGCAGTACCGTATTGAATATTATAGGTACAGTTGTACTGTACTGTAATATTGTACAGTACATTAAAATATATTACGTATTAATATAATGATTTATATACATGTAATATACAGAAATGCAGTACAGAACTGTACATTTAATATTGTATTGATTCGAATAACATGTTACTGGATTGGAATACTTACAAACACAGCACTTGTAAAAACACCCCGGCATTACTGTTCCACTCAAGTTACACAAACTGAGAGGTTATACAGTAGAATGACTTTGAATTGTGATGACTGGTGCCAACACCTGTGTGGACGTGCGCGTGTCGAGTTTCTGAGACTCTACTGTATTTAGTTAATAGATTTGTAACTGCCACATTTTAACTCTGCATTATATCACTAAGTTAAAATTTACCATCCGTTTAAAGTGTTTTTATGTTTTGAACAAATATTTTAGTGATTTATTCCTTACCATTACATGTGCAACATGGTTCATAATAAAAATATATCCTATAATTGTGAACATTATTAGGTGTTAAGGCATCAGAAGTTGCATCTGAAGATAAAGGAGAAAGTACAGATACAAATGGTTGTATTAATGGCCAATTAGGATTACAGACTGGAGAAACAATTACACCTGTGGTCAAAGTGGTCCCGCCCGGCGCAAAAACAACTAGCGTAACCAAGGGCTTTGATATCCTTGCTGAGAAGCTACAATCAGGTGATAATAGTTAAATATTTAAAATTTGTAATCTTGTCACTATTTAAAAATTGAGTTTTCAATTTTACTTGTAGTTAAAACCATCATTTTGCTAACAATACATTTACCTATATTGATTGTAAAATCTTTAAAAACAAAATCTTGCTTACATGAAACCAAAGGGGGAAATGTTAGATGGGAGGAACAATTGAAGGATGCTAAGTAATCAGGCTAAACTTGCTCATGAGATGGGATCCAAGGTGCAAAGAGAAACTCTTTAAACGAGAACATAATCACATTGGTAAGTTTTGCCCTAAATAGGTTCTGTAAAAAGTTAAAATTCTGCAAACAATATTATTGTAATAAAAGTTGTCACTAAAATACCGGAGTGCAGTTTTTTAACTGTGTGTTGTGTAGAATTGAAGTTTCCTGCTTCCCCCCGCTCACAATCGCCTGCATCAGGAAGGGTTAGTCCTAGTGTAGACTTGGAAGACAAGAGGAAAACATCAGCCAGGTCAGTCACGGTTCCTTTAAAATAAATGAATATAATTAAAACTGATATCACAATTTTGTAGTGTTTTGTCTCAGACTCAGGACTCATAAGAAGACATTTGACTATTTGTTTGTACACTATACAATAATAATTAGTCACATGAAATTCTCAGTGGGTTTTATTGGCATATAAAAGCTGAGCTTCAATTTTAACAATCAATCCAAATATTTTTAAAATAGTATGAAATAATTGGTTTTAAGTCTATGAAATCTCATGAAATAGTGAAATTTGATGGGGTTTATTTTGTCAAATACTAATAAAATTAGTATAGAATCTTTGGATTATCTCACCTCCCTCATTGTTTTTCTTCTAAATAAACTTAAAATCATTTTAATAGTTTATTTTGGAAAGTGTTTATCAACTTATTCTATTTAGTATTTGAGAATTTGGAAAACCATTGACAAGCTCAAAACACAGCTGATGAGAAATAATAAGAACATATGGTTTTAATAAAATGTGATTGATATTTTTACTATAAATTAAAAAACATGTCAGGGAGTGTTTCCTTATTTTAAGTTAAATAATTCCTCCTGAACTTTTTTTTTTAAACTAGAGTTTGCCCAAGGCTTCAGTTGCATTTAAGTCAGGTTAATTAACTTTTTCTGGTGAATCATCTAAACTACCAAATACACAATTTCAGACAATGGATGAGGTGAGGAAATGTTATTTGTCGACGATGCCACAAATTAATGACTACCTTTATGTAATAAGTTAACAAGATAAATTGTTTACATGTTTGCAGTCCTTGCACCAAAATTTGCTTGCTTACTTAAAGGCATTGCTGCAATGAACACCAAAATAGATAGTTTGGATTTCAGTTTTAGGATAAAAACTAAATACACTTAATCTACAAGCAAAACCATAAAAAAAATGTAAGATACAATAATTGTAGACTTAACATGAAGGTGTTATTTCAATGAATACCTAAATAGATGGTTTAAAATGTATATCTAAGAAACATAAAGTAAATTGAAAGCAGCACACTATAGTGAGCGCCCTATCGCACCAAACAAAGGTGTTATTTTGGCTTAGTACCAAATAATAAGTAAGAATATTATTTGCAGCACCAATGAATTCAACAAAACTGACAACTTTAAAAGCTAGAAAATTATGAAAGTGACTCAAAACCAGTGTGTTATGCATGTAAGAAGATTCCCGAAGAAACACTAAATTTGCTGACAGTAATCATATGCATGTAGACTAGCTGACAAGGGGGGTGGTTTGGGGGCTCAACATTCTCCCCCCCNGGGCTAAAAATTTTCCCCCCCCCCCCCCGAAATATTATGAACAAAATATGTAAGGCTTAATTTATGGTTTCAAACAATATCAATAATTAAGGTACAAGTACCAAGTACAAATTAAGGGGCTATGTTACCATAAAAAGCACTTTAGATAGCTTCTAGAGGTGTTAAATATTTAGAACGTTTCCTAGCCTTCGGCAGTTAGGGGGTTATGTTGCCATAACAAAACACTTCAGATAACTTCTAGAACTGTTTATCATTTATAAATTTTGCTAGCCTCCAGTAATTGGGGAATGTACCCATTATTGGCTGGCTAAGACCTTGAATAATAATTCATAATCTTACATGATGCAGATGTCTGTCACATATATTAATGTGTTTCAGATCTGGTCACAAGGTTGACGCAGTGACTCATTATCAGCATGAACGTGGTCAAAGGAAAGAACAACTCCACATGGTGGTTATAGGACATGTCGATGCAGGAAAGAGTACGCTCATGGGTCACCTGCTTTATTCCCTTGGACAGGTGAACAAGAAAACGATGCACAAGTATGAACAGGAGAGTAAGAAGCTAGGCAAGCAGTCGTTTGTTTATGCCTGGATACTTGATGAGACAGGGGAGGAAAGGTAGGTGTTTCTAAAACATTGAAACTTTGCTGAAAAGAAAGAGAAAACTTAAATTAACAAATGATAGGTTAAAAATGTATACAGCTCTTATTCATCATTTACTTTAAAGACTCTTAAGAATTTAAGAATCTCTCTCTCACCTCACAGATCATTGGTGGTGAAATCTCATTTATGTGAGAATTAGTAAAAGAAAAAGGGGGGGGGACGAGCGGCTTGGTCAACCAAGCCATATAAATCTCTGGGGACCCTCTACTGGCAAGTGTTTGAAAATTGGATGTCCCTAAAATCTATTTGAAGTGGTTCTTCCCCAAAAATCTTCTAAACGCCCTTGAAAGCTCTTTAAAGAGGTCCTCACCTGGATATATTTTGAAAACTAGATGCTTTTAGGCTCTATTATTATTTTGATGCAAGGCTTTCTTTCAGCTTCATTAATATTAATTAATTGATATCAAAGGGGAGCAAATTTATTTGGGGAGGGGGGGGAAAATTCCCCCATCTTCTTTGGTTCCACCACAACTGTCATAGATAGCACTTAACTTAGATAATGTATTATGGTTAAGACTTAGATAAAAACTTAAGATTAGCAATATAAAGTGAAAGGACACTGATGAATTAATAAAATGTTAAAAATTATTAAAAGGTTTAAATTTAATGTTAAAAAAAGCCGGTTAAGCTGTGCTTTCGACATGGATAAATATGTCATGATAAGTTTAAAAATGTATCAATAACATCATCAACAACAATTATTAGACCATAAGTTGACGACAAGTCATAAAATAACATATCTAGAACAAAAATTGAGGATAACACATAGTTTACATTCAAACACTGATGTTTAATATTTCAATACAATTAACCTCGTAGGTATAGAGTCTTTCAAAGTGATACAAAAGAATGTGATTGTAAGGTCTTGAACTGTGACTAAACTTTGGTAATTAATATGTTTAAGCATAGAATCTTAAGTCTTATTATTGTTTAGTCCCATTATTCCTTTAGCAGGTAATCGGTGTTTAAAATAAAACCAATTCAATTCTTGCAGACATGTTTCGGTACGATTATGGTATATGGCGTCATTTCAAAATTGACCTATTTTGACCAAGCGGCCACCCTTTGTTGGTGAATATAGTGCCAGCTTATGTGGAGAGAGGGTAGGTAGTATGGGGTCAGCACAAATAACCCTCCTGCCATTCATCTCAGTTTTCTAGACCGGAGCTGCCACTTTTCATTGAAGTAGCGCCTCATTTGTCCTCATAAGACTTGAGTTTGACCTTGTAACCAAAAACTTTGACCATTAGACTACAGAAGCAGTCCCTCATTATGGATTGAGGTGAACATTAATGTTGCATATTTTATAATGTGCTAAAATTGAATTGTTAATTATCACAAACCAGTGACTAGCTTATTTTGTAATTATCCATGGCATGCACTTGCTCTTGATGGTCAGTTTTACCTTCAACAAATCACAAACTACATTGTCTCATAATTTTAGTTAGTTTAACTGATCCCTATTTCTAAAAGTGGACACTTTTGTTAATTCATTGTGTGTATCATGGAGTCACTTGTATATTAAGTTATTGTATAGGCAACAATTACAGTATTTATAAATAAAGCTTATCAATCACAATCAACATTACAGAATACTTATATTTATATTATCTTAACACAGGTATTTATTACTCAAACTAAAAGAAACCCATTTCAGTGGCTTTAAGGTCTAAGGCATCACTCTCGCAATAAACTGACCTGATGATGATGGGGAGAATGAATTTGAATCCCATTTGGGTGTACTGAGGGTGATTTTCCCTAAATGGTTTTCCACTCTCCCTCCACGCAAACACATGTACACATCCTATAAATATAAACTTCCTAATCCTTAAAACCTTTAGTGTAATTAGTACATAATCATACAACCCGATCATCTTAAAAATAAACTTAGAAAAATTGTGTATGATAAGAATGATATTCTATGTGAAAATCTCAATGTCTTTATTTTATTATCAGCTTCATTTAGATAAAACAATTTTGTGTGTATAGATCAAGAGGAATAACCATGGATATTGGCCTGTCTAAGTTTGAGACTCCAAGTAAGGTTGTTACTTTACTCGACGCTCCGGGCCATAAAGACTTTATTCCTAACATGATCACAGGAGCAACTCAGGCAGATGTGGCTCTCATGGTTGTGGATGCAACTAGAGGAGAATTTGAGACTGGTTTCGAGAGTGGAGGTCAAACAAGAGAACATGCATTATTAGTTCGTTCTCTTGGTTAGTAAAATTAGTCAAATAGGTAATTTTATCAATGAATCTTAGCTTTTAAGAAACTTAGTTCTTAATTTTATTCACTAAAGAAGTTAAAGAAAATAATATCAGAAACAAATTGGAAAACAAACACACATTTACACTGCCGCTGAATCCTTCAAACTTGAGCAGTAACAATCATCATTATTATCTCTTTATCCTTAGACAATATTATGTCAGTATAGTATTGTAAAAACCATGCTAACTCTTATTTATTCCCTTCACTATTTCCTGTAGCTTAAATCACATTATAAAAGTATGATAAATAGTTACTGGTACTTAAAAGTAAAAAGTTAAAGAATTAAGCTCATTTCGAGATTAATCTAATATTTTCTACATATAATTATTTTTCCATAGTGTTTTTTCACTTTCTTCCATCAAAATTAGACCAGTACAAACTTAAGAGTCTTTGAATTAAAAAAAACTAACAAACTAGTATTTCACGTTTCGGCTTCATTAAAGGTGAAAATCTGCTCCAGCTCCCCAAGATTCACCCTGTTTATTTTCTTATTTTTTATATTCACTAAACAAATAACAAACTAGTGGTAACATCACAAAATTCATCATTTGCACTAAGATCATTCTGTGCAAAAGATTTACTTCTAAAGTCACCATTTTTTTATTTCAAATCTGCGAAGAATGTTGAAAAATAAAAGTATTACTAAACTTTTTTTGGAGTTTGCATTGGAACTAAAATATGGATACTTTTCAAACATTTAATAATTCATCTTGGTTAAGTATTTATCATTATTAATAATAATAATGTATAGCTGCCATTACACTTTTTTTTAGCACCACGCCTTACTACCGTTCAGATTATATACTTATGTAGTAATTATGAACGTATTGGTAACAAAGAAGGCTTGATTTAGGAGAACCTGCATTTATGTGGAGAAAGAGTGGAAAACTACTTTGAAAAAACTACTTCTAAGTACACCTGACCAGGATTTAAACCCTGACCTCCCCATAATCGATAGTCTATTGCGATAGTGACACCTTAGATCATGCGGCAACTGAAGCGGATCATTGTACCATTAAAACATGTTCTAAAACATAATAGACAAGTCATATTTTGTGACAAAACCGGGTTGGTTTGTTGGTTTTAGTGGATTATGTTAAATATTAACCCTTTAGGATCTAAAGAAATATTCCGCAGTTCGTAGGTTTATTTGTGGTTTTGTTTCATTAGTTTTATATTGTTAAAGAATTAATGACACGCTGTTTATATATATATGTAACACTATCAAGTTACATCTTGGTTATCTCAACAGTTTTCTATAAATTAAAATGTGTATTTACCAGATGCTCTATATTTTAATTCCTTTTATTGAGTAATGTGTTTTTACAGTTGAGGAAACAAACCTTGAAATGATATAAAAACAGTATAAGTTTTGTTTACATGTTAACGTTATTCAATCATCAAAATTTGATGGCACAATTCTAATGTGTATAATTATAAGCTCTAAATAGTGATTCATTGATTTAAAATCATTATAGTTCACGAGTTATAAGTGATCAAACACTTTAATTTATGCCTTTTACATACCATTGTTAATTTATAGAGCTGACATTTAGTATAACTAGGCATGCATATTGAGATGTACAGAATGAAATATTTGCATCCTTTAATGAATCCAGGTTCAAGTGTTGATAAATTTAATGTAATCTCCTCGGCTAGCTTTTATAAAGTTTTATGAGACATAGTTTTGTTTTCTGACACATATATAGGTGTGAGCCAGCTAGGAGTTGTGGTGAATAAATTGGACACTGTAGGCTGGTCACAAGAGAGGTTCCAGGAGATTGTTAGCAAGTTGGGTGCATTCTTGCGTCAAGCGGGGTTCCGAGAGCCTGATGTCAGTTACGTCCCATGCAGTGGTCTCACAGGCCAGAATTTGGTATGTGCACCCACTGAGGACGAGCTGCTCCGTTGGTATCATGGACCTTGCTTGCTGGAGGTTGTTGGTTAGTCACCGTTTTATTGGAATTATTGTTCTGAAAGTTCTCAATTTAAAATTCACTTTTCATGGTAATAATTTTTACTATTAGTTTATTATAGGGGTTTGTGAGTACTCCAAAATCCGAGTTTGAGTCAAGTTTTAGTAGCAGCTAAAACTCGACTCTTAATATTTTTATAAAATTCAAAAAAAACTGAGCACTTGGAATTTTCAATTATTTCTCAAAAATTCTGAGTTTAATTAATTTTATTCGTTCACTTCAAAGATATAATTTCATAGCAAATAGTTTCTCAATATTTCCTTTTAACGTATTTTTTTTAGTTACACTTATATTAAATATATTTAAAAATCCAAGTTTGTGTGATTATAATTTTTTATTGCTATATATTACTCGAAATAAAAAATAAATAAAAAATCCTGTTTTCACTCAAACACAACTCAGAAGGACAAATGCCTGCTCACACACACATTTAGTTTATTACTAGAAATAATAAAAACATAACACCTTTTGTGTTAAATTTTTTTTGTATTTTCAAGTGTATTCTAGAAATGTATCAAACTCTTTTGTTCTCAAATTCGAATATTCATCTTACCAATGAATCTTGAATCTGAATCTTGTAAATCATGGTCAGCAATTATCTTTCTTTGTTGAACTCTGATTATGTTTATATTAATTGTTTAGTTGCTATATAAAATCAAAATGATAACTTAATGTTGACAATTTTTTTTAGAAATGGGTCGAATCCAAGTCTTCTTTTTTCCTAAAAATCGCGAAATTTGAATCTTAGATGCCGGTTAAACCTACCATATTGGTATGATTAAAAATCTTCAAATTTTGTTCACATTAAGCCTTTCCCTGGTACGGGCGTGAATCACCGTTTCAAGTTAGACATACACTCATGGTGGAATTCAAAATAAGTATGGATAAGTCCGTATATAGGAGACCTTGTGCCTTAAACTAATAGTGAAAAATGACCCTGTACACATTTGCGCGTAAGGTCAACAGTCATGGGACTTGATTCCTACATCCAGGTTTCATTTTTCAAATAGTTTAAATTAAGCTAGACATATTTCTTTTTCAACCTGACTTAATCGCTGAGTGATTTGAGGTAGCAAAAAATATGGTAAATTGTCATGGTGGTATTTTCAGATAAATTTAGATCTCCAGAGCGACCAATTAGCAAACCATTCCGTCTGTCTGTGAATGATATTTTCAAGGGAACGGGCTCAGGATTTTGTGTTTCTGGTCGTGTGGAAACTGGAATGGTTCATGCCGGGGATAAAGTTTTGGTACAACCTCAAAATGAAGCTGCTATAGTTAAAGGTATGAATCTAAAAATAGTTATAATACCCTTCTTTTGTTCATTGTTTGAACATAGAAATAAAATATTTTTATTGACAATTGTGATTACATTAAATTATCTTTGTTCCTCAATAATATACACTTGAAGTTATAGCTGAAACAGTTTAACTATAAGTGGTTCTCTAATAATGATAAAATAGGATGTCTAGGGAACTATTTACATGATAAATTGAACTGTGGACTTGTTTTTTGAAAGAAAATTGATAGAAGAGTAGTTTACTCATGGCATAAGGGAGAGGGAGGGCTATGGGGCTCAGATCCTCTCGCCCCCTAAAATTTACCAAAGTTTTTAATATGAAGCTTAAAAATGGTCTTGTTCAAATATCTTATAGATGCATTTTATTTTCACAAATTTACCTGGGAAAAAAACTTTAAAAGGCATTTAATTTCAATTTAATATTTAAAAATATATGTTGGGGAAACTACTATCAATAGCTTCTAAAGACATCTAATTTTTTTTTTTTTATCTAATCGAGGACCATTCTAAATAGCTTCCAGAGGCTTCTAATTTTCGAAAAAATATCAGACGAAGAACACGCTAAATAGCATATAAGCATTTTAAATCCCCCCCAAATTGTGAACAGTTCTTAAAATAGCTTTTAAAGGCTTCCAATTTTCCAAAGTTGGCTAAAGAAGGACTACTTCAAATAAGCCTCTTACAGTCTAAAAATTTTCCAAATTCTCCAAACGAGGACCAGGACCACTATAATTAGCTTAGGCATCCAATTTTCTAACATTATCTGGAGTATAAAGGAGGGGTAAAGTGCGGAAAGGCCCTAAAAATTTGTTTTATACTTGCCCCACCACGTTCATAAATAAAGTTCCACCACTACTGTATAAAATAGCAATGTTCTTATTTCTTAGGGTTTAATAAAACTTGCCATTTTGAACCCCCACTTCTCCCCAAAATAAAATTCTCCCTATGCTCATGAGTTTACAAATGAACGAATTTTTAAAAATATAAAGTTTTTGACAATGGTGTATAGTAGTTTGTTCAAAATGTATATCTGGGTAGTGTTTTAAATCATAAATAATAATGGCTCTTTGTAAACTGTACATGAAGATCCAGTGTTTTTTTTAAATGTTGTAACTTATTCATTGAGTAAAAAAAATATTCATTTAGTTTAACTTTTCTTTATTTACTCTACTAAGTTTTTTTGCTGCACTTTTGCCACATCACCGGTGATTTTAATGTTTGTCACTATTAATAGATATTAAAAAATATGGTTTGATTTCTTGGGTCCAACAAACATATGAATGTAACTACTAACTGATTAGTGGGGATTTTTCACCCAATTTTTAAATAATTCTATAAACTTGAATAGTCATAAACAAATGTGTTAAGGAGGGAGATATAGTCTTGAACGTTAGACATTGTGAAATCAGCATTTGACTTTTTTTTATTGTAGAAGTAAAGGTGCTTTCTTTTGTCTGTAGCCTTGACTATAGATGAAATGCCTGCCCAGGTGGCATTTGCGGGTGACCAAGTAAGCGCAACATTGTCTGGTATAGACATGCAGAATGTTTCTGTTGGATACATCTTGTGTGATCCGGTCAAGTCCATATCAGTCACATCACATTTTGAAGCTCGCATCGTAGTGTTTAACATTACAGTACCAATAACAAAAGGATACTCGGTAAGAACAAACTCATAATATTATAGACATAACAATTATTATTATTGATATTCTTGAATCTGATTCATAAATTTTAACCTCAATTTTTTGATACCTCACCATTCACAATTTCACTCTTTTTCCACACATCCAACCTCACATTAAATTATTATTGTAGGACATTTAGAAGTCTCATTAGCTAAATGATTATATAATAAGGTATATTGAGAAAATGAACTAATAAGGTGAAAGTTGAGTGAAGAAAGCCTATCTACAGGAAAGAGGAAAAAAAATGTGAGGAGACTCCAATGTATGAATGTGACATCTTATTTCTTCTGGCTTCTAAAGTAGAGTTACATACATTTAAACACGTAAAGTTTGTTCAACGTAGGAATTGTTATCTGAAAGGTCTTTTTTCCTACCAGAAATCTATTATATAGCAGGATATTGGTAGGAAAAACGAACTTTCAGAGAGTAATTCCTACCGTGGAGTATAGGTTTTTATATTTTGGCATTATTGTCTTTATTATTATTACTATTAGCACCGCATCTTAATACTGTTCAGGTTATATGCAATTGTCTTTATCAAAAAATAGCAGGAAACGTAGAAGAAAAACACTAGCCTATTCCGTTTTGAATTCTAATAAACTGTTTAAAACACTGTGTTAAACTGGAGTTGGTGTAAAATAAAATTTCTCATATCTTTATTTGAATAGTTGCATTTCTAGGTTTCATTCATTTCTGGATGTCAAAGTGCGAGAGATTTTATCTTTGACTTGGCTATTTTGAAGTTTTATTCCCTTTTTATTATTTTCTCATTTTGAAAGCTTTATTTTTCCCTATTAGGTCCTACTATTCATTTCTTTACCTTGTTCTTGAATAAAACTGTTTTAATTTTATTTCTAATTGAGTTTATCAAAGTAGTATAAAAATACTTTAATGAAAATGTATTGGGTTTGTGTGTGTATTTCAATGTTTTGTTTTTATTACAGGTAGTTTTACATCATCAATCATTGGTGGAACAAGCTGTGATTACTAAGTTAGTTTCACAGTTGCACAAGAGTTCAGGAGAAATTGTCAAGAGACGACCACGCTGTTTGCCTAAGAACTCTAGTGCTGTGGTGGAACTGCACACCTCACGCCCAATTTGTATGGAACTTTACAAAGATGTGAAAGAACTGGGACGTCTTATGTTGCGCATAGGAGGAGTCACGGTTGCCGCTGGGCTTGTGACCAAGGTAACACTTCATTCAAAGAAATATCCCTTTACCCATGATAATTCAAACTAATGAAGGGTGCAAAATACTAGATATGGATCAACTTCGAGCAAGTGTAGCCACATTTGCAACAGTGCACCTGACTGGGATTTGAACGCTAATATCTCTGTCATTGTTATTCTAGTGTATTGCATGAATTACAACTTAGACCATGCAGCCACTAAAGCAGGTTATATATATATATATATATATATATAGAGAGAGAGAGAGAGAGAGAGAGTTGCAATACACCAGGCTACCGATGACAAAGATCGGCGTTCAAATCCCAGTCAGGTGTACTGAGGCGGCTTTTTTCTAAATGATTTTCCACTCTACTTTCATGCAAATGTGGCTACACTAAATTCATCCTAAATTCATCCTTTCTCATCCCTAACTCATTAGTCTAATTAGTACATATGCATATAACCTGAACAGGTAATAAAATGTGGTGCTAATATAAATAATTATTTTTTCATTTCAATTATAATTTTATTCGGATCTATCATTAAGTTTATGCAGAAAATATAAATAGCAGCTGAGTGTTCTTTACTTGTGTGTGTGCATGCATGGGTGCGTATTTCCCGGGGGTTTTTGGGGGGAAATAATAAAAAGCTACAATTAAGGACTGTTTATCAATGTCATGTTTGTATTTAATTTATATCATAAATATTATTAATTTTTTAGATTTAAATTAACATCTTGCATTAAGTCGATGGATGCTTGACACTTCAATTACCTTACAACACAACTGAGCGTCATTAATAACGTAACCACACTATATATGATTGAGGAAATATCCATCCTTGACTAGATTTAAGGCAGGAAAATATATTTTAGCGCAAAATAATGGCAAAGGTGGGTTTTTAAAATCAAATTATGCACATAATAGTGAAAATACACTTCACACTTATTTGTATAAAGACTAGTTTATTATGTAAATGTTATTATTTTGAATGGCATCCATTTGCTTTTTTATCATATATATTGATAGTTGGATGTACTAATATTTCTTGAGTCCAACAACACTTTTTTTGAGAGCTTTAGTAACTAGAACGTAAGAGGTAATCAGGCACATTGGCTCAGTTGAGAAATGATTTGGTTATTCTTGTGTACAAGATTGTGGCACACTTTTATTTATTCAGATTAGTTTGAATATTTTGATGTTTTATTTTATTTATTTTATTTTATTATTTGCACCGCGTCTTACTACCCGTTCGGGTTATACGCACTTACGCTAATGTGTAAATGGTAGGGTGATTGTGAGATTGTTAAATCTTTGCCGGGACCGGGGATCGAACCC
The DNA here is from genome assembly GCA_902151425.1 of Timema shepardi. Lineage (NCBI taxonomy): Eukaryota > Metazoa > Arthropoda > Insecta > Phasmatodea > Timematidae > Timema > Timema shepardi. The sequence goes on along the minus strand of CABFVX010000128.1, from coordinate 153,355 downwards.
CGGCCGCCAGCATAGAAGTCTGACACCTTACCCCTAGACCACCAGGTCACCGATGTTTTATTGTGTAACTGTTAATTAAAATTCACAAATGAGTTTTTTGTTTAACAATTCTTTAGTCAATCTCAAAATCTATTTATAATACATTACAATCTAAAATTGTGTCAACTGAAAAAATATAAAAAATTATTAATAAAAATCCCAAAATTTAATTTAATTTTTTTTTAATTAGTGCATATTAAGCCAATCTCTAAAAAAAATAGTGTCAGGTTAGCCATGCCCCTGAGGCCGATTGTACACGGCAATGAACATTATGTTTATAACACATGATAGAACAAAACATTTTTGTAACACTTGTGATTGCTTGTTTCCAAATGAAGCGGGTGCACACTGCATGAAACTTGATCGAACAAAACAATAACACATACATGATGAAACACGCTTACACAAATCAGTCATCTTCCTCGCTTCCATGTTTTATGGAACATTTTACACTGTGCACGTACCACAATCTTGTCTATTAGTCTGTCAAGCTGGAGAGTAGAGTGTGTTGGTTTAATCTGAGGTTGGCTGGTTAGTTACTTGTCGGAGTTAGTTTTTTGTTGTGTGGTAGCAACATGTCTGTACAAAAACAGAAATAAATCAGTGTAGGCTTACTGCCAAGTTAGTTGTAAAAAAACAGTGTAGTATGTTATGCAATAGAAGCCTGTATTGTACAATTTTAATTTTAAGGACTATCATATTAGAAGTTTTCATCCATCCTTTTTTTAAACATTGGGTGAACTTGGATACTTCTATTGAGTTCCTCTTCTTCTCGAAGTCTCACCAACCACACCCACAGCAACAAAGCTATTTCCTCATCACTTACCTCCATCTTAACGAATACAAGAGAAGAAAATGTTTATCGTGTTTTGTTCCGTGTTAGTAACATTTTTGTTCCATCGTGTGTTAACTAACACATAATGTTTGATGCAGTGTTCATTCAATCATAAGAACCAAGAAAACACTGGGAATTTTACCAAAAATAAAATATACTGTAATATTTGTGAATTTGAGATATTTAAGTGTAAGTTTTAAATATTAAATTATTCTCTGCATGAAAGAAAACCAAAAAATTAGGCTTTTAATTTATATCTATGTCTTATTTCCCCCGTCCCTATTTTTTCTCCTTGAAACATATGACTGCTTAAAAACTGCATATATATATATATATATATATATATATATATATATACCATAATTAAGTTAAAATCATACTGTTCTAAACACTTCACACATGTCACTTATGAAAAATGACAATTTTATTCCTCTATACTGCTCTCTAACATGTCTAGAAAAATGGAAATTTCTTCTGAAAAAAAGTGGGGAAAACAGGGAATTTTGTATTAAAAAAATAGTATAAATCTTGAGTGACCTAATGTAACTTTTTTATGGTACATAGGACACAATTCTCACTTGAGAGTTCATAATATTGTATTTGTTGAGTTTTAACTTTTTGTCTTATAACACCTATTATAATGCAAACATATATTTTAATCAATAAACTAAAATCTCCTCTCCTTTAAATTTAATCCCTCAAAAGTTTGAGAAATAAAATCAACTCAAGAATTTAGCTTTTGATATGAAACTAAGAATTTTTTGAAACTTATCTTGTTTTATTTTTAAGTGCCTACTAATTAATTTCTAACTTTTCTTTTTCAGATATTTTAAATTGTCGCAGGGTGGCTGTTACTAAACAGATGACTGATGATTAAAAAAATGCAGCAGCACTATCTCTTGTGATTATTTTTCTTTATAGATTATGTAAGGTCTATGGTGGCTTTTTTTTGTGAGAATACCAAAGTTTCTTTGGTTGGGGAATACGTTGAAATAATTATACCTCATGAGTCAATGTATAACTTGAATATATGTGGTTATTTTATTAGAAAATATTTTTTCCTGGACCTTTACTGTGTTATGTTCTGCTGACTTGACTGAGATTAAAATTATAATACAATATATTTAATGTAAAATTGCTATTATTTTAAAAGACATGAATTACTAACAATATCAACTATTGTCACTCTTGACTCCATGAAATCCTAGTAGACTAAATGACAATAGATTAACTTATTATTTTATATGCTTTATTAAAAAATTGTTGTACAAAATGAGGAAATAAAATATACTTGCCTATGGAAGGTCAATTGTGTGTAATATTACCGTAATTATATTTTGTAACCCTATTTTCCTATATTCAGTCTCCTTATGCATGACCAAAGTGAGTGTCTCAATTAACCAAAATTTGTATTTTAAAGAATATTGCGCCCTATCAATCCAAACCATTTCTGAAAAAGTTTTACTAAAATCCTGAAGGGTAATGCAAAAGTTGATAAGGTATAATCTATTTGTAATTCAAGAGTTTACTCTAATTTTCCAGTCTCGGTGCTAATACTTAAAAGTCTGATTAACAAGAATAACATTTGTGGTGTTCAGGTAAAGAATTAGAAAATGACTCAAGTATACCATTATGTTCAGAAAGGCATGCTCTATGTTGGGTTAAAGGGATATAAGTCCATCTACCTTAGAAAAAAAGTATGGAGAAATGTGAAAAAAAGATATTAATCACAAAAAGCTAATATATGTTTGTGTAAAGGGGGATGAGTTACTTAAGCCCTTTTAAATGGCCTCTCACTTAAGACAAGTATACATGTAGCACCGTAGGTACTTAAACATTACTGTGTGCATGAATTTAAAACTGATGGCCATATGAAGATGTAAGAACAGGCAGCATATATTATGCAGTAGGTGGCAGCCCTATTCAAGAAAAAAACAACGTTGTTTACTGCTCATTGGAGCCGATTATTTTACTATCTCAACACTAAGCTGTTTTTGTAGTGCATTCACTGGGTCATTAACAGACAAAGTATAAAATTGGTTTATGATAATTCTTTTTTTTTTTAATTAAGAATAAAAATGTACAGTGCAAGAACACACTAGGGAAAACAAAGTAACTTACAAAAGGCTCTAACATCACGGTCTGGCTGATGAAGCATACCTTGCAAAATCAGAAGACAAAGATCTTGCAAGCAATTATGAAAGTTTGGTTGTTCTCACATTTAACTTAAAACATGTTTACATACACCCATGCGAAACAGATCTGTTGCTTTCTATAAGTGATTACTCTATAAGTGATTACTATAAATATTTAAACCAACCTTAAAGAAGGGCAGACCTCGTGCTTTATGTGGAGTGAAGTTGATGCTCTCAATGGGGGGAGGGGGGTGGGAATCATATTACAACTTGGATAGTTTATGTTATATTTGGAAGAAGGTACAGGAAAGGTGGATAGAAACATATAAAAGGGGGACAAACACAATATGGCCTTTACAATGAAAAGAAGAACACAGTTCACACTTTACACTGCTGCCAATGGACAAAGAGGTAATGGATGTCCATTGGCAGCAGTGTAAAGTGTGAACTGTGTTCTTCTTTTCATTGTAAAGGCCATATTGTGTTTGTCCCCCTTTTATATGTTTCTATCCACCTTTCCTGTACCTTCTTCCAAATATAACTTGGATAGTTTTTAGAATTTCTCTATAAACTACCTTCCCATGTAAAACATAATAATGTATGCACATGTAGGAGTCAGAACAAAATCCCTCACATGCTGGTAATGTGTGTATCTGTTTTAAGAAATCCATACATACCTTGAAATATTGAGCTACACATTTTTTTATTCAAACCACACTAACATGGAGTGTGATTACAACCATGCCCAAATTGAGAAGGAAAAAAAAAGTGATACATCTTCATGACTGGGTGCAGCTTGCGCATCTTAAAGGCAAGAAGAAACTTGCAATGTGATTCAAATGAAGAAAACCACAGATGGAGATGAAAGATTTATTTGGTAGAATGTAAGGTGGTTAATATTGACTAAGGATATTGTTTAAAGAAACACTTGACACATCAGCAGATTTCAAGATGTGATAGAGGACATGCACATAATCTACTACAGCCTCCTGTATCAATCTTTTGCCAAAAGAATAGATGTTTGTTGGACCTGCTGCCGCTCATTCCAAGGGAGTTTAATTCCTCACACAGGAATCTTCCAACAACCTCAACAGCCAATAATTTCCATCCTGACACAACCCAAGGAATCGATGAAGATGAGTGGGTGCCAATGAATCCTTTTGATCTTAAATGTTTGAAAACATTATTTTATTATATCATGTCTTTGAAAACAAAATATCTAAATTCTATTGAAGTATTACTAATTTAGTCATTATTTTGTCCAAACACTTTTTAGTGAATTACCTTGCTTAAATTTTTCTTTAATAAAGAGTATTTAGAATAGTTCAGTATATTTTGTATTACTTATAATGTTTCAAAGTATGAGGTTTATTATGTAATTGATAATTTGGGTAAAAATGGATAAGTCATAAGAAGGTTCGAGTAAAGGTGAATAAGTCAATATATTATACATAACCGCAAAAGCATTCAGTGAAGGGTGAAATAACCCAATTAGTTTTTAAAAAGAATAACACTGGGATTCACAGTTACGTCACAGACTTTGTTTCTGTATTCTCAAAAGTGAATTTTTACCCAAACACTATAGAAATAATCTTGTGTAGCATCCAAGATCAAGAAAAAGGTTTTGACACATTAGAAACACTAAAAAAACTTAAAATAATCTTCTAATCTGATAAAAACATAAAATAATTATTTACAAAAAGAATAAAGCTTGGTACACAATCAAAAAGTTAATAGGATAAGTAATATGAACATGTTAAGCATGTTTTGAATTTAATGTTGAAAGACGGAGAGGTCAGGGTGGCATACGAGAACAAACCTGGATATTGTGGGCCGAGTTGGGCAAATTGTGCGTGAGGATCGCCGGATAACCAATAAGGACATTTCTGACATTGTGAATGTGTCATACGGATAAGTGCGTACAATCCTCACGTCCATTTTAAACATGCACTGCATTGCCGTCAAGTTTGTACCCAGGCTTCTGACCCTGAACAGGAGCAGCATTGTGCCCAAATCTGTCAAGAACTGCGTCAATATGCCCTGGATGACCCAACCTTCATGTCGAGGATCATCACTAGAGACGAGAGTTCGATCTAAAGTTAGGACCCAGAGACCAACCAGCAATATTTGCAGTGGAAGAGCCCCAGATCTCCAAGATCGAATTTCCGGGTTTGTGCTCGTGTAAGGTCGCCGTGATCTCTTCCTCTTTCAGTGATGTTCTGTCACTCCTGGAGCATGAGTGCCACTCAAAACACACCATATGGCTCATAAATTAATTGCCGTAAGTCTGCTGCATCATTTGGAAGGTTTCTTCCGTTCCAGATTTTCTGAATAAGACGTATAATTTGATGTTCGTTCACTGCTCGAATTTGCGGTCCATAATATAATCGCAAATGCACCCATGCACATCATCAAATAAACGCAGAAACACAGAATGATGCCACTTGCTCTACTGACAGATGAAGTTCACAGATTATCATACCAGCGCACGCATCCCTGCGCTCCACTCTTGTTTTCATTTTAAAGAACTAGTCTTGAAACTTTTTGATACCCCTCGCATTATGTGAATTATGATCACACACTTAAGTGTTTTTATGTAATATGTACATTAAGTTGATCATGATCACAGCATGAACTCTTAAGGGAACATGTGAACTCCATTTTCAGACGATAATATCATGATAGAACAAAACTGGCTGTGTATCTGATCTAATGATGTTAATGTAGCATTGTTAAATTAGACGGATGTTATTAAGGAATGGGGTGTTATTTTCTTTCATTTGGGTACGCAAATATTTGCATGAATTCAAATCCTATTCAGTTGAATAGGTAGGTCTAATATAGATTACAACTTCTTTAATATGTAGCCTGCCGACCATGTGGCTTCTGCTCTGTTTATGGCAAATATCTAAAGTAGGGGTGGGCAAATCAGCCCTTTAGCTGATCAGACAAATGTGGATCAGTAAGTTAATTTCTTTACAATACTAAATATATACAAAGCAAATATTATTATTATTATTAGCACCGCGTTTTACTACCCGTTCGGGTTATTACGCACTTACGCTAATGTGTAATGGTAGGGTTATTGTGAGATGAAATGAAGGACCTACAGTTTAACGTGGAATCCGAACCACGGTGTAGGCCTGGAATTCCTCACATTCACAAGATGTATTGTCAGAGGGAGGTGAAGGAAGGGTTTGGTAATCAAATAAATCTTTGCCGGGACCGAGGATTGAACCCCGGCCGCTGGCATAAAAGTCTGACACCTTACCCCTAGACCGCCAGGTCTCCACAAAACAAATAAGGTTGCCAGATTTTTGCTAAAGTTAAAAGTGTACTTATATTTGCGATAAGATTTTGCCTCCTCCATTTGCACTGTCTTTTCGACATGTTTAGAATTTTAACACTGTATATTAAATTTAATATATAGGTAAATTTCAGAACCACAAAACAAACATCCCCACATCTACACTCTCACACACTCTTTGTGGCGCAATGCCGCAATCAATGACGTACAAATTCAAAGAGAATGTAAATTAATATAATCACTAAGAATACATGGGACATTCCCTAATTGTTATACTTATGTATACCAACCTGACAGAAATAATGTTAATAGGCATTCTACATCAACGATTACGGGATAGAAAAGAACCAAACCAAAAAAATTAAAAACGGACAATCGTATGTCCCGAAGTGGTCTTTCGAGACACTGGGACTATCATCTAAAAAACGGTACAATCCCGGAAAAAAACGCACATAAAGTTATGAACATAAACCATTTATTGTTAGTTAAAAATTCCTAGTAAAAATAAATATTAATAAGCACAAGAAATCATAATATTAATAATAAACTTAAATATCCTGTGGCAACTATTTGAAAAAAGGGGAGGAATAATAAGGAAGCTAAATGTTTTATACTGCTTTGACATAAATCCAAACTGATCAATCGTGAGAATTGATTTCTTTATAGTATAGAGATAATTGGTAAGCAAGAATTTTAATTAAGTTTAAGGTCTAAGATAATACTAGTCCAGTCATGCTCCCTTTGTTTAGCTATTATTTAGTTATAGTGTTCAGACTATAGTAATAAAGTTTAATATTTTACTATCCCACCTATTTTTAAATATATATATATTAATATCTCAGGGTATCCTCTGGATATTTTTCCGACACAAACAATCTGAGAGACACTGGTATTTGAAAGTGGCCACACTTTCCCTTCTTTTGAACCGAAAATAGGTTATAACCTAACGAGTCAAACCCGGTCTCTTAAAGCTGCCTACTGCCAGAATTCTTACTGTGGTCCCAGTTATTAAGGATTTCCAGGTGTTGTACACAGGTAATCATTCTAACAATGGCTAGGGTGACTTAAAATACCATGGAAATAATATTTGTTAGCAAGGCGACAAATTTAACGTTTCTTTCAATATTGTTGTGCAAAAACGTTTTTCTGTTCAATAAAAGTATTATTGTTTGAAAATGGTGACGTATAATACATCACTTAGCTGAAGACACATTTTAATTAAAGGATAGTTATATAATTCAGTTTTACAGGTAATATCGTACAAATAAGAATAAATCTATAATGTATTAAAATATGTAGCTATCACCCATGTTGTTTCCATTATACCAAGACTACAATATATTAAAAAATTGGTTATAAGCTTATTATATTGGTTTCAGAAACAAAACCATCTTTTTAATGTTCGATAATTATAATTAAATAAGGTCACTAAAAGCCTGACCTACTTTTGTTTGGATGACAAACTTGTGTTTACGTTCAAACGATAATTTGAGTTATAGGCTTAAATGAAGTATTACTATATTAAGCCTACATCGACTTATTTAAAGAAACAAGTCGTGAGTGTTGAACTTAGTTGTACTTTTCAAACCTTTTACTAACACATTTATTAAGTTTAACTAATCATAGGGTGACCTGGCGGTCTAGGGGTAAGGTGTCAGACTTCTGTGCTGGCGGCCGGGGTTCAATCATCGGTCCCGGCACAGATTTATCCGATTACCAAACCTTTCCTTCACCTCTGACAAGACATATTGTGAATGTGGGGAATGCCAGGCCTCCTCCATGGTTCTAATTCCACGTTAAACTGTAGGTCCTCTATTTCATCTCACAATCACCCTACCATTACACATTAGCGTAAGTGCGTATAACCCGAACGATAGTAAGACGCGGTGCTAATAATAATAATATTAATAACTAATCATGCATTGATAAATATTCATAAAAATTAGTGAACGATATCGAAATGCCACATTGTCATATATGTGTGTAGGAGAGAAAGAGATACCCGAAAGTTTATTCTCTCTTACATAATAGTTTACAGATGACAGCTCGAAAATTTTAGCAGCAGACAACCATCTAGTTATATTATAGAAACCAATGGGTACTTACTTTCCAACATTAGAGTGGCGTTTCTATATTTATCCATTTCCTTTGCTAATTTCAGCTCGCACACGCCATATTTGTGGCGCCATTGAAAAATATGTTGCCCACCTGTTTTAGACAATAGCATCGTTCGATCATAGTTTTGTTTTACATTATCCATGAATTAAAGTAATTCTAATGATCCGAGGTTATTTATTTTAAACATTTTAGTTTTTTGAGACGCTTTTTTTTATTATATCTTGTAGCAATTTAGTTGTTTATGTTTTGCTTTTAAACATGAACTCAAATATCTGGAGAACTATTTTTCTATCATTTCCACAGTGTTACAATAAAGGACTCAATAAAACTGTACAACATAATTTGTTTACTTTGGTAATACCATGTTTCTGCTGTAAAAACTATAGCAAAACATCAACATGGAACAAAACAATAATTATGAGGTTATTAGCTAGCCCTACTCCATTGATTGATGTTTTGAGGTTAAGCAAGTTCAAATTCGCCTCCAAAATGATCGGCTTATCACTAAATGCATGTGTTTTATCCAATGTGAGCTCATTTTGTAATTTGAGCACTAAAAACTATTATATGTTCAGTGTTGCTCAAGACTTTTTACATATCATAATTCAAATATTTTTGACGATTTGGGAATATTTCCAGATATTATTTAAAGTTTTACAGTTAGTAGCCACATTTTTACCAATATTAGTGTTGTATCCAGCAACTGTTTTATGTTCAAAGTTCAAAGAATATTGGTACCAACTATTTATTTTTGGTTTGGAATTTTCTGGCCCCATCTTTGTTAAATTAGGCCAATGGGCATCAACACGAAGAGATTTATTTCCTGAACATTTTTGTTCATACTTATCCAAACTTCAAAGAAACACAAGTCCACATTCATGGTATTACACTGAGAAAACCCTAGAAAGGGCATTTGGTACCAACTGGAAAGAAATATTTGTCAATTTTGACAAAATATCTATAGGTTCTGGTTGCTGTGCACAAGTTTATAAAGCATGGATCCGACCTGAAACATTATCAACTGATAAGGCATACAAACATCAAAGTGAAAATTCAATTTTTATTGAGTTACTTGAGATGACAAAAATAACCCATCTTTTTAGAACACAGAATGGAAGTGACTATGGAACAGAATTCGGGGAATTAATCCCAGTGGCTGTGAAAGTTTTACATCCTCGAACACAAACAATGCTTCATAGAGACTTATTTATCATGAAGATGACAGCTGTTCTTCTTACTACCTTGTTCCCAAACCTTAAATGGCTCAGTCTAGAAGACTGTGTAAAAGACTTCACTCAAATGATGAAAGCCCAAGTGGATTTTACAATAGAAGCTCACAACTTAGATAAATTTTCCGATAATTTTAAACACATATCCACAGTGAAATTTCCACGACCAATTTGGCCCCTCACTCATCCGTTCCTTCTGGTGGAAACATTTGAGGAAGGCCACCCCATGCAGGACTATGTAGTTTTGAAAGACAGACAGGAGGAAATTCACACAAAGTTGGCAGAGGTTGGTATAAACACCATACTCAAAATGGTATTTGAGGATAACTTTGCTCATGGTGATTTACACCCTGGTAATATGTTAGTTCAGGATATTCCTGATTCTCAAGTAAAGAAAACTACAAACAAACGGAAGTGGTTTGGCAAGCTACAAGGATCCCAGTCCCCACCATTCCACTTAGTCATTCTTGATTGTGGTATTGTGTCTAGCCTCGATGAGAGGGGAAAGATCTGTCTTAAAGAAGTATTTTCTGCTGTGGCAAATAAGGATGGTGCAAGAGTGGCACAACTATTCCTCGAACATTCAAATCATCAGTGTAGTGATACAGATAGCTTTAAGCAGCAAATGATTGAAATCGTTGACTCTGCTGTCTCAAAAAATGTTACCTTGGAGCAAGTGGAGGTGTCAGATCTGCTCAGCTCTCTTTTTTCTGCGGTGATTAATCATAAAGTGAAACTAGACGGCAGTTTTTCATCTGTTATTCTTGCTATTATGATATTAGAAGGTTTAGGTCGTTCACTAGATCCTACCATTGACATTGTTGAAAAGGCCAAACCGTTCTTATTTTCTGCAATGTAGGGCTTAAACCAAAATAAACTTAATTGAATTTAATTTTACATTTTATATATTTATGTTTTAAAAATACATGATATAGGTTATGGATAGACTAGATTTTTTCTAAATAAATTATCACAGTATAGTTGTATAATGAAAATGTATAAACTAATTAGGTAGGGTAATATTACCCAGCACTGACACCATTCAGAATAATTTTTAATACATTACCACTCGAGCATTGACCAGGGCTGTGGAGTCCGCATACCAAGCCTTCAACTCCAACTCTGATGCTCTTAAATGGCTAGGTAAAGTATATTAACTTAATAACAAATTTGCCACAGTAAAATACTCCAATACAGATGACTTAATGTGAAGATTCTTTGATACATTGTGAATGTGTATCAAAATAAATTTGTCTATCCAAATTACAAATATTGGCCGTAAATAACAATAAAAAAGCATAAAATTAAAATTACCATATATTGTTATAGTATTAAAAGTTTTAATTTTGAAGCTTGAATCTGAGTGTATATTTTATATTAACTCCACAGCCTTAGTATTGGCATAGGCCTAATTTAATCTATAAATCTATAATAGTTACTCAAAATAATTAATATAGGTCTAGTTACACTGTCACTCTATGGCAAATCAACATTCAGATTTTGGTGTAAAAGTTAATTTAGGTAAGAAAATCAGAATTAGGTTTTTAATTTGGAAATGAAAAGGTTTGAAATTTTTCCTAGTTGAAGGTGATAAGCTATTTACTTATTTGTATACAATATTGAGCCCAAGCTTACACATTGTTGGCAATAAACCAAATTGAAAGTTATAAGAGGGGCATATGTGCATTCAACCTTAGCTGCGCTAATATAACACACACGCGGTGCAGCAGGTACATGACTTTGTTGTTCTTAAGGCAACAGCCTACAAATAGATGGTGAACATTCTAAATATCACCTGTAAGATTGTCACTGTGTAGATCTCATGAAATAAATAGACCCAATTCACTCAACCACTCCTTTTGCTCGTATAAGCACATAAACTTAGAAACAAAAGCCAGAAACTTTGACCAGTTTTACATTTGGTTCAGTTCACTTGTTAATTTAACACTGTCATTGATGAGGGCCGGGTTTTGATATGTTATATTTTTTTATCACATACAATGCTTAAAGTACATAAACTCTTTTCATGATCCCCTGGTTGTAGAAATGTATATTTTATAGGTCATTTTGGAATTTTAGGTCATATTTTTATGTTATTCCACCTTTTAAATACATTCTTGGCATTCCTTTGAATTGTTTAGTCATTTTAAAGCATTTTTGAGTTATTTTAAGGTATTCATGTCGATTGAGTATAGTTTTTAATACTATTAATATTTTATAAATCCATACATTTTACAGATTGAGAAGCTAATGTAGGTCATAAACTTTGTACCTTCTTTGTTCGTATGGTTTTAAATGCATATTCCTGGTAAGATTGCGACTATGCTTGAAAGGGTTGCATTGGGAGGGGGTAGCTGTTAGTTAAGTTATCAAAGGCTTTTCATTGCATCAATGGTTTTTAGTTGGTGGCTTTGGTATAAACTGTGGCATTATAGGTTATTTCATTAAGGTTATATTTTATATCTCTAAAAGAATATAGCATGGTGTAAAATGTTTCATTCAGGTTAATCTGAACAGTTCTCTAGATGTTTAACATGTTCAGGAATTGTAACATTGGTTTCAGAATTTGTATGGAGCCTAATGTGCCCTGAAAATAAGTGTGATGTTTAAATAGTGAACTTAGAGGTATACCACATTTATTGGACACCCAGAAGTTAAGTATTGTAATACTTAAAATTACTGGATGTAGTTTTGACAAAATTGCATTTTTTTTGGTCTGTATATTTCTCTAGACAACTTTCGGGGCGATCTCTTTTTATTTGGAACTAAGAATATTTTGTAATTAAATATTATAGTTTTGTACATTACTATAATTATACTTAAAAACCAAGGATACTTAACCTAAAGCAAACATAGACAAATTCAAAATGGTCTAAAAAATTTAATAAGTATACATTAAGCTAAGTGCATCGAGTATACTTTATTTAAGGCAACTAATACATATTACATGAAAATGTTTGTACATTAAATTACCGTTTATTTTGATTAGCAATACCCTAAGTTGTAGTGGGTATAGATATATTAAAGATTCAAGAAGCGGGGTTTTTAAGGGGTGTGTTGTGTGTAATAAAGGCCAACATATTAAAAATGTATTTTGTGTTTCAATGTGTCCGACCTCAATATTTTTCCTGTTCATCCCATTAACAAGTACAGTTAAGCTTATTTGGGCTGGGTTTAAAATCATGCATAACTAACCAAACATCCAACACCTTATCTCAGTCGGTAGTGTGTTTGCCTACCGAGCTAAGGGCCCCAGGTGTGATTCCGGGAAAGGCTGAAAATTTATCTTTGGTGAAATATGGGTTTAACCTTTAACATTGAGAAATTAATGGCTGGGGACAGGATGTTGTGTTCTTCGAGTTAAATAGTGAAGCTACAACAGGCCTAGACAACCGGTAGTGGAAAATATATGGCTTGAATAAAATATTGGCCCAGACCATAGGCAGGAAATTAATGGATGTAAATAAAAAATGATGACTTAATAGTGAATAGTGATCAATAAAAAAAATATTTCAAAAAGTTCAATAACTCTTACCCTAGACTGCCTCTTTTTTTCTCTATGAAGCAGCAGTGTTGTGTTCACTGGCCATTTCTTTACAAAGTAATTTAAGCATCCTGGCATTAAGTGGCCTTGATTTAATTTAGTTCATCATTGTTTCAACTACATCCAACATAGCTTTAAGGTATCTCAATAGTTTTAGCAATAAGAGCTTTTCGACGGAGCACAAAGAAAATGTTGGAAATGAAATATGCAAGGAAGGAGCAGATAGTGTGCAAGTGAGAGAAGAAATTAGAGTAAGATGGAGGCATTTTACTAAAGTGACCCGGCCACAGGCTGGCTTTAGTTAATACTCGAGCATGTGTGTGGGTATTCCATGCCTCAACTGTGAGTTTGCTTCAAGTAGGTTCAATTTAAAGATTAACTAAATTAATTTCAATTGTAAAAGCACCCAGCTAATGCCACACTGAAGGAATAGAAAAATTAACATGCTTCTAAGGTGCCCGATTGTTACCATAACCAGAATTAAATTGGGGTACTTTATACCCCAGCGCACCCACTTGAGGATTAATTTAAAATTCGTATTTTCCTTTCTCTTGTTTACTTGAGATGCCAAGGAACTCTTTTTCTCTGCACAATCCTTTACTTGTAGTTCTGCCGTGTGTGATTTTTTTTAAATCATGCAGCACAGGTTTTTTCCACCAATACTGACCTGAATTACCAGTTCAGTAACATTAAGGGTGGAAATCCTCTATTCGTTTCGAGTCAGCCGGCTGGTACAGTTAAAGCATCCTACATAATACACCTCTGTGAGAATATACTATTTATGATCAGTGAAAAATATTAAGGTGCACATATGATAAGAGTAGAGTTTTAAGACTAGGTTTATAAGAAAAACAGCACTATACAATATTTACTGTAGTTGTGGTAGTGCTAAGGCCAATAAATAATTAACAGCGGCTATAGATTTTTTTTTTCCAAACGGTTTCCCACTCTTCCTCCAGGCAAATATGGGTATATTTATACCAAATTCTATCTTTCTTGTTCCTAGCCCGTGTGTTATGCAAATAGCTGAGCTTCTCTGTCATTAAAAAAAATTGATCAAGGGATAAGATGTAAAGTCTGCTTGCATTAAAACTAATTTAATTTTTATCAATACTTTTAATATTATGCATAAAAAAATCTACATGAAAAGGGGATAGGAACAAATAAAAGGAACAAACCTAATATGGCTTTTACAGCATTTATTTGTATATGTTCCTTCTCTTTCTTCTTCCATATATATATAATATGTACCTCAGTCAATATTTTTTAAGTTCTACTTTTTTTTATTTTAAATACATTGGTATTTTCATTAAAAATATGCATTAGTTGAATGTTATAATTTTATATTAACATTAAACCCGCACAAACTGTGTTGTATGTGCTCTTCCTTGAATAACAAACTATTAAAAATAGGAAAGCAGAACCTGCACTTACTAAAAGCATGATATGGCCACAAATACTTAAAAATATACAAATAGAAAACTAATAATATCAATAACTTGATTTGTTTTAATTATTTATTAATTAATGAAAACAAAGCCTTTTTGAAAGAGCTAAAATACACAATATTTCCTAATCTTTCCCCTGTTGCAAATAGTTTCTGCAGGAGCTCACCACACATTTATCACCAAAGCTCTCAATTTTATAGAAGATAACTTATTAGTAGCAGCTTAACAAGTGTTTTACTCTCTACTGCTTACGAAGCGGACTGATTTACCCTGAAAATTAAATAATTATGTGTTTTGGTTGTGTAATAATTGTGAACTACAATTTTCTGGCAAGTGTGTAGGCCTTTCTTCTATCTTCCTTGCGATGTTTAATCTAATGTAGCCGTTAGTGCCATATTTCATTTCTTTACAAGCTTATTAATATTAAATTGTTCATAGGCCTTATTAGTAGCAACTTACAAGCATTACAATGCTCCTTTCCTTATAGTCTTCATCTCCCATCAAAAATGATTATAAATTTTCCAATAGAAAGTTATTGCAATTTAATTTTTTGATAGATACATATATATGGAAAAAGATAAAGGATAGAGTGATAGGAACTATTTATAACATTATCAAATCACTTTCAAACTTTTGGGAAATGCATGCCATTAATGGAATTATGTATAGCTTGATCAGCATAGTGAATTCAAAAAACAGTTTTAGAGCAAGATTTATCAAATTAAAACTGTTAGAAAAACCAAGAAAACATAAAATTACATAAAAAATTTCACATCTCATATATTTGAAATAAACAACTATTACATAGGATATAATTACAAGAACAATTGCAGATAAAGCAATAAATAAAATAAAAATTGTGGGTGGCAAAATTAATTAGACGATAGCTGTTGACATTTGAGGATGGATTAAATTTGATTAATTAAATCAGTCAACTATGATTTGTTTTGTAACAAAATACTATAAAAAAGCGCCTTCTCAGAGACAATACGACCTCAACATATTCAGTCATTTTCAATGAAAGGCACCAAACGATGTCTTTCCTTTAAGAATTAAGTGGAATGGTGTAAAGTGATAAGATATCCAATCTCTACCACAGTTCTCCATCCTTTTCTTTAGCTGGTACTTCAATTACGCGGGGCTTGTCTATAATTCTGGCAGTACGATTGCCCTTTTCCACTATCCCGACAATCCATGCTTGATAGCCTTCTTGTTTCTCAATGTCCTTGCAATATGCTGCAGCTTGCTCGCGAGGCAAACAAATAAGAAGACCACCTGCCAAACATTGCACAGAGTCAGGTATATTTTAAATTATGAATACCTTGAAAAGAAATGGAAACATTAATCTCCATAAATATTAATAGCAATGCCCTTATGGGGTGTGGAAGGGGGAGGAAGCATTTTAGAGGTAAGCTACTCCCATTTGCATGAAAGTAGAGTAGGAAACCACTCAGTGAAAAAAAAAAAAACTCACATTAAACCTCTCAGGATTAGAATCACGACCTCCCATCTTCAGCAGGCCAGTATAATGAGTGTGACACCACAGAATAATTGACCAATGAAAACTTTAAAACTAAATTATGTGTTAAGTTTTAGTACATAATAAACACAAAAGTATTAAGAAAAATAAAATTCACACAAATGAAAAAGTGGAGGGGAAGGATCTTTTAAATAAAAATTGCATGGTGTTTTATTTATAGACATTATCTTATTGTGGGGATATGCTAAGGTCATCAAGATGTAAAGACGAAATTACAGGGGGATGAGTTAGAAGATTGCAGCAATACAGGTTGTTTTAATAATCGTTGTTTAATGTTATAAATAGGGATAGGTGCTTTAAATTCCTCAAATCCTTAAGTAAATATTTAAAATTCAATGATTCAAACAAATTTGAGATTGTTTTATATTTTGTTTCAAATTTTGAATCAAAACTATTTTTTGAGTAAATGGATGCTTACTAGTGGTTCAACTCAACATAATTATAAGATCTAGCAACCAGACCCCAGACCATTCAATTAACTATTTCCAGACTGTGGCCTGGTCAGTTTAGTAAAATTACTCCATCTTCCTACTTTAATTGCTTCCATTCTTCTCCTCTCACTTACACACTTTATACTATCCGAACCTCTATCTTTTTCTTCTCTCTTGTGGTATTTATCTTATATACTTTATTTCCATCTTATCTTTGAAATCCTCTTCTTCTCCCTCATAATTTCATGCCCACACCATCTCAATCCTGCTTTCTCTACTCTTATGTACTTCCTCTAATCTCACTCTTTCCCTGATGGCTTCATTCCTAATATTATTTTTCCTTGTAACAACGAACATGCTCGGACTCATAAACTTTATTCTCATGGCCCTCACTCTCCTGGTCTTTCTTACACTTAATGTCCATGTTTCTGCTACATATGTGACAATAGGTACAACACTTCATTACACTTTTATGGCACTTCTCTTCATAGCAGATCTACAAACTTTTAGAACAACTCTCCCTGCAGTCCTCTTTCATTATATCCTCACTACTTCCACCTTACACCTGAATCACACTTCCAAAATAGTTTAGGTTTTGTACTTTTCTCAGCTCTACTACATCCAACATAATAAATTTACTAGGCCTTATCCTCTTGCTTGTCCACATTTCGCCATGCAAAATTCCATTCCACTCTTTTTCCCTTTTCACTTCCTTACTTATTCTCCCCATACCCCATACCATCCTGTTATCAGCAAACATCATGGCTTTCATTTTTTTCCTACCCAAGTTTTCTTACCACTTTATTCACAACCATTTTCATTAACATTACATATAGTAGTGGTGATAAAGCACTTCCCTGCTTCATTCCAATTTAATTTGGAACCACTTTCAAGATTTATACAACTCTCGTTATCCTCATACATGCTTTTTACTATCATTACAACTCATCTTTCCACTTTGGCCTCCCCCATTGCTTTCAAAATTTTATTTCTATTTATACTATTATATGCCTTATTTAAATTTATAAATACCACTACAAAGTATTTCACAAATTCATATTTTCTTTCCATCAGCTGTCGTATTACAAAGATCAAGTTTATTTGAGATCTTTGTTCCCTAAATTTGTGATGTTCCTCTCTCCACCTTCTTTTCATTTTATTTATTATTCTCTTTTCCAGTATATTCTCATATATATTTTTACAGTAGCACATCACTGTCATTCCTTGCAGTTTGTACACTTCTTGCCTTTCTTGAAAAGGGGTATCACAACTCCCTTTTTGCAGTCTTCCAGTATCTTGTTCTCCGTCCAAATCACTCTTAGCACCCGATATTACTATCATATAGGCTACCTACTTCCCCTGCAACTCTTATCATTTCCTGTCAGTTCATCCCCACCCAATGCTTTTCCTGATTTCTTCCTCTTTAATTAATCTCTTTTTTACCTGGCTATAACACCTTCCAACTGTACTTCTTCCCATGACTCGTTCCAGCATAGCTGTCCATTTTTTTCATCCAATCCTCCTAGCTTCTCGTAAGATTCACTTTGCTCTTTTTTTCCTTCTTCCTAAATTATCCCTCTGTTTCCTCATTCCTATTCTTAAAACTCCTTCTGACTGCTTTAATCTTTTCCTCCGGTGCTTCCTTTGTCCTGTCGCACTTGTCCTCCCATATAACTCCTCTGTATCTCCTACCAAACTTTTCTTTAACCTTTTCCATTCCACTTCTACACTTTGCAACCAATCCTTGGGCATTAAATTATTATTATTAGCACCGCGTCTTACTACTCGTTCTGGTTATACGCACTTACGCTAATGTGTAATGGTAGGATGATTGTGAGATGAAATGTAGGACCTACAGTTTAACGTGGAATTCGAACCACGGTGGAGGCCTGGCATTCCTCACATTCACAAGATGTCTTGTCAGAGGTGAATTGGGCATTAAAGTTCTTGCTTTTTTCAATTACAGCTCTCAAATTTAATGACTATTTTCTCTCCATTTAAAAAAGCTTCTCATTTAATGCCGCTATGCTCATGACATCTTTAAAACCCAATTTCCCTGTCATCAAAAAACCAGACTTGACAATCTAGACAATTATTAAGTGTATCAAATGAAACTGATAGGCATATGTTTGTTCAAATCTTTATTTAAAATTAAGATAAAACAAATTATTTACCTGAGTTTTCAGCAGAATGTCCCTGCAACAACTGAAACATGTTCCCACAAGCCTTTGCTACAGCAGCCATCTTGGCAATTACTGGTAGGTTGTGAATCACAAAAGAAACTTCATTTTTCTGGTGTTTTGACAAGTTTTGTGCATGTCCCAAAAGTCCAAAGCCGGTAACATCGGTTGCACCATGGGCATTATATTTGTGCATCAGCCTAGCAGCTGAAACATTGTTGAAACCAAAACTTAGCAGAGTGAACCAACAAGTAGGATGTTACTATAAGGCTTTTGAACACTTAACCAAGTGTTATTATTAGGGGTGTGCGAAGCTTCAAAAACTTCAGACTTCGCTTTGATAATAAAATTCTGGATTTGACAACTACGAGCTTTGCCAAAAAGAAATATTTAAAGTTAAACCACACATTCATATTTTTTTAAACCTTCTGTTATTTTAATCACAAATAGATGTTAGTGTGAATGAAATTGAAACAATTATATTATATTTTGTGATAATGACTCAATCCATCATTTTAATACTAAGTATCTTAATTCCGTTTGAAATAAGAGTATTTTGTAAATAATATTTAATACCTCAATTTAATATTTTTAACACAGTAAACTTTTATTTAAAAATTCAAATTTCAATTTGGTTTTGGGAATATCTCATATTATTTGATTTGACTTTCCTTCTAATTGAAAGAGTGGACTTCACACACTCCTAGTTATTATGCTGTACAAAGAGTACATTCTACAAAGGTTTGAAAATAAATATTTTACCATTAAATAACCAAATAGGCATATATATACCAAATATGCTAATTTGTTAGATACAGGAAGGTTGGGTTTAGAGAAAGTGTACCCACATTTGCATGAATGGAGAGTGGGAAAACCACCTTCAGTACACCCTAATAGTATTAAAACCTCAATCTCGTCGTTGGAAGATTACTTAATTAATTTGTATATAATCTTAATTTATACAGTGTCGGGTTTGGGTCATTATCATTGTGAAGTGGTCAGGTCTTAGTTATCAACCATTTCATCCATAGTATATTTGACATTATTTATTTTGTCAAGTGAATATTCTTGAAACACAAAAATTCATTTTTCATATATTATGCTGGAAAATGCCCATCAATCATAATATTCAAGATGATTTATAAACAGTTTATATACCATTTAAAAAATTCCCCACTCAAGTTTAATAGAAATTATGTTTTCACTGTCAAGATATTGAGAATACCCTACTTATGGTATATTCTTGTTATACAATCGGTTGACCTAATTTAATCTATATTTGTCATTACTAAGTTATTCAGCTAAAATGTTTCATCATAACAATGTTTTGATTGAAAGTAGCTCAAACCATAATCAAAATTTAAACATATATTTTAAATTTCAACTCTTTAACTTCATTATTAGGCCTTTAACTTTTAAATCTGTTAGTTTTCATTCTTAGAAAGACATTGTTTGATTATAGTGTCATATAAATGTATTAATTTTCCCTTTAAAGCATTGAACTTATTTTGTTTAATTTCTTCTCGGAAGCTAGTGGCCTATTTCAAGATGCACGCGTGGCTTCACAGTGGAAAGGGAAAGGTTGGCGCTAACCCACTGGCCAGTCAGCGTGTAGCTTTTGGCATCTGGTCTTTTGATTTATTGGGGAGGGAAGCATTAGACGCACACACTTCACAAATAGCATATGGACAAGTAGGACGTAATACCTGTTCTGATCTAAGTTATAATATTTTAGGGTGATAAAGATGGTTTGGAGGAAAGAGAATCCATCATGGTGGATAAATACTTCATTTGGCTAATTTATTTAAAAGTACCTTAGCATCTTAAGCAATGTAGTAAGGTTTAGCTTATTTTCTTTATATAGTATTAACTGTTAGTTTAGTGGTAAAAGTATAATAAATTGTGAGCAATAAAAGTACACTATCCAATATATAATGTCTACTATATTTAAATACAACAGCTAAATTAACCTCAGCAACATATAATGTTATTCACCTAAATTTCCCCACCCCCACCTATAGTCAATATCCCCGACGAGTTCCTTTTGTTGATCTACTGCACCCCCTCGCTGTAAATGGACAAACCCAATAGAAGCAAGATGGCTATGAAGATTGGAAAAGCCAACTTGTTAGACCATCAAATATGTTGTTTCCATTGAATTGAAATAAAAATAACACTTTAGAAGGAGATACAAAAATGATCAGACATCATTTATTGAAAGAAAAAGCTTTCAATTAATTTTATCTAGAAAAAAAATAGTGAAGTGTATGGTTTTTGTACGATTCCTTGCTATTGAAATTCCAATAAAACACTTGATCTTTCCTGTATTTTCTCTTTCCTCTCATTCATGATCCTTATTTCGACATTTCTACAAACTATTTTCCTTGCTTAAATAACACATCATAAACAAGTTGTGCCAATTCATTACTAAGAAAATATCCAAATTAATTCTTAAGAGTCTGAACTTTTACAGTCACACAACTATACACATAAAAGCAACTAACATAAAAGAAATCTCACATTTATGTACTTTAATAGGGAAGCTTACAAATTTGCTTTTATGTAAAGTATTGTCATTGTATTAATGGCAGCATAAAACCA
The DNA here is from genome assembly GCA_902151425.1 of Timema shepardi. NCBI lineage: Eukaryota > Metazoa > Arthropoda > Insecta > Phasmatodea > Timematidae > Timema > Timema shepardi. The sequence goes on along the minus strand of CABFVX010000128.1, from coordinate 131,948 downwards.
TTCCCTGGGTTTCCTTTGGCTATGGTATCAATGAAAGATCATAGTAGCCTATGATTTCCATAAGCCCATTACATGCTCTACCTTAAACTATGAGTTAGTGACCCTGAGCCAAGGTAGAATCTTGGATTGTTCAGTGGTAAAGCATTAGTTAACTATGTGTATAACCCGAACGGGTAGTAAGACGCGGTGCTAATAATAATAAGTTAGCTAGCTAAGCCAAGGGTCCCAAATTCAATTCTCATGTTCATACTTTATTTTTCAAATTTACAAATATTTATGAACACGAATGCATTTTTTTTCACCAGAATTATTAGTTGTTAATGATTAAAGGTGGGGCTGGGTCAATAAGCTATTTTGCCAATTATTTATTGCAATTTAGATTACTCTATTTGTGTTTAAATGTGTGTGTGACTTCTTTCACCATTTAATACAGAAGAAAGTAAAAATATGTCATATTATTTTGTATATTTGATTATTCCCACATGTTTTCTCTTACCCTAAGTGGGTTTTTTTCATGAAATTTACATTTATTAGTTTATTTTTCCTTTTTCTTTATTTAATACAAATCTCTATTATAAAATTATTTAGCCATTGGGCTACCAAATGGTTAAATATTAAGGTAAAGAAATTAATGAATGGGGCTGGAATTTAAATATAACTCGACATTCATACAAGGTGAAATATGTATATAGCAATATTATTATTATTTCATTGGCCAAATAATTTGATGGCTTGAATACCAATCTGATTGGCATAAGACTGTGCCATAGTGTGCTTTCTTAAATAGTGTAACTTATAAATAAATAAATATGACCATCATTGTTACTGTTTCCAATCTGGCCATTCAGTTTAGAAAAATACCTCCAACTTCCTCTTTCCTTCCACCATTCTTCCTCTTTTATAATAGCTTCCATTCTTCTCTTCTCACTCACACATACTTGCTGTTGTCCACTCCTATCTCTTTTTTGGTCTCCTTTGAGGTCTTTTCCTACATACTTAATCTCCATCATTCTCGTTTGTATTATTTTCTTTTTCATCCTCATTACACGCCAATAACATCTCAACCTTGCTTTCTCTACTATCTCAAGTACTCCCTATATCCCTACTCATACCTGGCCCACTTCATTCTTAATCCTGTTTCGCCTCACGGCAGTTAAAATGCTCCTCAAAAAATTCACAACTATGAACTCCAATTCCCTTGTTTCTATTACATCCTGTGTCCATTTTTCTAACCATAATTTAACTTTATTTTAGCTGAGGGAATAAATACAGAATATTATACTCAGATAAAACATGTTTGCAACCTACCTATTCTATTCAATCTAGCCATGGAATCCATAGCTCTTTGGTAAGCTTTACGAACATCATCCTCTGCAACTACAAGTTTGATCCGATTCCATCGCTCTGGTTGGTCCAGCCATTGGTGAGCATTGACAGCTACTTGAGTGCCCAGTGGTTTAGTGAGTACCAACACATCCCCAACCACAGCATTATCAGGCACAATATACTCGTTGGGTTGGCAAATTGTGGATGCCACACCTCCGATAGTACACCAAGGATTCACAACAGTCTGTCCTCCTGTCACAGTTGTTCCAGCCTCTAGTGCTGTGTCCTTAACACAGCCATGAAAACATTATTTTTTTTACAAAGTAATTAACAGCCTTTATTTTATTTGAGGTATTTAACACTCACTTTCTGAACCAACTGATTATATGAGCCCATAAGAATTTCTATGAGTAGGAGAGCAAAAGGGCCTACCAACAGGCCTAAAGCCAGGGAGGGTGCCCGTGGGGCCTAGACACCCCCTTCAATTTAATGTAAGATAAAAAAAATACAACAAAAAATAGAGTATGATTTCTTGCTTCTAACTTTTACAGTCAGTGACCTAACTAATCAATCTAATGACTCAACAACAATCGCCCAATACGACATTGGCAAGTTACAGCGCGCAGCTGACCAAATGGTGAGTCGATCTTATCTTGCCACATGGCCTTGAGATACCCAGCCGGCAGGCAATTTACCTGTGTCAACGGCCAAGATCAAGAGGTAATTTTCCTTATTGAAAAGGATTAAGACCTACTTAAGAAACTCTATGTGCACTGAACGATTGAATGGCCTGGCATTTATGTCAATTCACTTTTTCATGCAGAGTATAATTTCATTATTTGGACTTGGTTAGTTATCCTTAATTATTTTAATTTAATATGATAAATTCATTTAGCAAATTTGTTGCATTATGATACTCCAACAGACTTAAAAACAATATGAATTTATTGACACTGCAAAAAGTTTGATTTAAAATTTCCAAGCACTTTAACTAAAGTAAGAAATAATGGGGTTTACAAAAAGTCAGAATGGCATAGCATTGGATAACACCCCCTAAAATGAAATCCTGGCTACGTGCATCTTACCAATTTTAACAAAAAAGGTATTTTCACATAACTTATATGGTTCTTTTACATGTCACAACCGACATGGGGCCGAAGGCTTTACTTCTCCTTCTATGGATTTTTATCGCCCAAAAAAATTTGTTGACCTGATTAAGTTTGAGCTCACCAACATAAGGTTATGAGGCGAGCACTTTACCCCAAAATCACCACGGTCGACAATTAGCAGCTCAATTTAAAGGATAGGATTGAGAAAGGTGGTTATGGAAAATGTAGCCACATTTGCATTTATGAGATGTGAGAAAACCATAATAATAAATCACATGAGGAAAAACACCTAGAGTGTATCCACCGAGATTCAAACTTTGACCTCAAAGTAATTAGAAGTCCAGTTTATTGCTTGATAAAATCCTTAAAAATACTGGTGGTATGAAATTATTTGAGAATGAAAATATTAACCATCAGCAAAATCATGGTCATTAAAACATTAGACTTTGAGATCTTGCTTTAAAAACTAAACAATCACTAAAGTCCATTCTTGTATCACCATAATTAAATGGTCAATTCAGTTTTTGATAAAATAATAAATGAGCTTACAAGAAAAATAAAACATTTTTAATTTAATCGGTTAGTATTGTAAGAATAGTTTGACCTAATAAATACAAATGCAAAAAATTACACTTTGGTGGTTTCTTAAATCAGGCGAATAGATATATAGTATAAATAAACAAAATTATTTCTATACTTACTTTAAATCCTCGCATCATAAGAGGTACAACCACATCTCTTTCTTTTTCAGTCATCTTCGTAGATACTGCCAGCAACATGAGCATGTTGTCAGACTCTGTTACACCGAGCGCATACAAGTCACTCAAAACATTGGCACAGGCAATCTTACCTAAAATAAATACATATTATCTGTTAATAATATAGGATACTTTAGTCTAAATACACATCACACAGGCACAAGTGAAATTTTACTAAGCTATAAGGAAAATATAAACAAGTGAAATTTAAACAAGCTACAGTAGCCCCATGGCTTCTTTGGTGCTGAGTGACAGCTCACAGCTGACTTCTGACAGTCAACATTTAGGTATATACCTAAATTTTAAATTTTGACCATCAGAAGTGACAGCTGCTAAACTATGTTTTTTCAGATCATATGGTTTGGCGTAGGGATACATAATTTGGTCTGGCAACTTTTCAAAGCTTTTAGTTGTCAGCTGTGAGCTGTCAGTCAGCACCAAAGAAGCCGTGGGGCTACTGTATAAGGAAAATATAGGTATAATGGGCAGAAAAACAATATTAGAAGAATTATACTAATCTTGTTCATGCAATAAAATCATTAAATCCAGATCAGCTATGGTTTAAACTAGATATGCAGACAGCTATTGAAAAAAAAAATACAAAAGGAATTTCAAATTTATTCTCAAATACATCCCCATTCCATATAACGAACAAATCTAACTTAATTCACTGTAGAATAACTAATCTAGTTATTATTGTCTACTTGGTGACAACAGATATATGGGTTTACATTGCATTTGTGGTTTATTATCCAGTGTGTCCAGCCAAACTTTAAAATTCCCTAAATTTTCCAGGTTTTCCAGTGCAAATTTCCAACTTTTCCAGCACACACACACACACACATATATATATATATATGTGTGTGTGTTTGTTGCATACTCCCTGGGCCATTCTACATGCACAGAAAATTTTGGTGACACACTTTTTCAGAAAATAAAATATAAAAATTTTGATTTTGACTTTTGAAAATGTTTTGTTATAACAATGCATGTTGTGTTGCACGTTACTGAAAAGGGTGTAAAAAACTGAGTAAAATGACACAACTCCCATCACTCTAGCTTAATTAAGAGAGCTGCTATGATGATTAGAAATTAAACCAGCAGTGTGTTTTTGGCCATTTTTTTAAACTTTACATAGCCATATTTTGAAAGCAGCTTGAAATATTTAAATAAAAATTTGTATTTTTATTAGTCTCCATACACACTATATACCAATGATATTTTGAATTTGGCGATAAAACACTCCAGAATCCTCCACTTTTCCCATGAATTTTGTATGATTCTTCACTTACAAAATCCTAATTTCAGTAAATTAAGAAAATGTATATTTTTTATATTATTGTCAAAAAATATGGCAGGCATATGTCCCTATTTAGATTTTAGAGATTATAACATATTTATGTGCATCTGAAACAGCGCTAGAAGAGGGATGGATTATGGGCAAGGCTGCCGAATATGTTCAGAGATCCAATATTTCCCCAGAACATAAAATTTTCATAAAACATTTCCCAGAATACCATAGAACATAAAATAAAACATTTAATATTTTATAGAGGTTGAAGGGAATAAGGATTATTACCTAATACATAGTTTGGAAAATTCAAATCAAAATATATTTTTAATGATAGGTATTTTTATAGTAAACCTACCTACCTTATAAAAAATTTAGTTGTCTCCCAGAAATGGCAAAATTCCCATTTCCTTGTGTGTATTACATATTATTAATTGGTCATTGATACCAGTAGGCTTACCTTTACCAACATTTAATTTTGCATCTTGAGAGTAAAAGCAAATAGTGTTTAATTCTGAGAAGCCTTGGTTTAATTGTTGATTTTCATAGACTTGGTTTCTTCGTAGACTCGCCACTACTGCAAGGTCTATCACTATCAACCATACCAGGGGAAATACTATCGCTATTTACAACCGAGTTTTTGATCACTTAATTTACGTTTTACAAAACTTGCAATACTACCTTGATCCTTACTTCTAGGTTTTTCTTGGGGAAGTTTATCAGATACGTGATATCCGAGTTTATCACGTCTGCCATGCCATTCACAATAAGCATTGTTGATGTCGTGTTTGCTCTTAAAAGTCGACATATTAAAAATGGTTCATTAAACCATCTAATTTTTTTATAAACATTTACCAATTGTACACTGTAAAAACCTTAATAGGGCCACTAAAAACAACAATTCCTTAGCTACACACTTATTACAATACGCATGTCACGAGTTTAAATAAACTGTGCACACATCACCATGTAATTAGGCCACAATAAAACAGGTGACTGAATTCAAACTAAAACAAAACATCGCTCACCCTTCCCTACCCTCCACCACCTGCCCTCCATAACTACCAAACACCCGCGGTAGGGTAGGTGACTTATGACTCATCCTTCAATTATGCCATTAGCAAGGTTGAATTATTAGAATTTTCCTTTGCCCCTTATCTCAACCTCTGACTTCTTATCTAGAACTCTGACCCATTATCTTAGCCCTTGTAATATTTAAACCACTAGCCTGTTAAGAAATGTATATACGCCATCAGTAGGGTGACATTATTATAATAATTAATTGTATTATTTTATAAATTAAAAGTTCTGGTGTTTTTTATAGTCTTTTATTTTTATTTTAAATGAATGAACTGTTTACTTTTAGCTAGATATCACACACATTTTATATTTTGATAAAAAGCCCGACTATTGCATTAAATGAATCTTAGCTATACGTCTTCTTGTCAAGAAGGAAGGATCACCAGTAGTTAGGAGATGTGCGGATTTGAAGGGGTATATCAAGCGACAGTTCCTTCTCAAAGCTTCCTACAAGAAAAGGGGTGAGGTCATCCAGGTGTGTCTCTTTCCACAAAAAGTGTGTTGTCTTTTAAACAGAGATATAGAAGGATTTCACCACACCTTGCAACTCGACAGTTCAACACAAACAAATCTTACTACCCGCTCAGATATTAAATAACGTAATTTTGAATATAGATTTGAATAATAAATTAATGATATGTATAATTACATATTGTTACACCCTTAGACACTAATTTCCTCTGAACCTCAGTTGTTAGGACATATTCTGCACCCCTGATTATGAGTAGCCCCTTTGGTAAATAAAAAAAGTAAAATCAAGCTCTGCTGGTAATACATTTTGTGTGATCAGGCAATAAATTATACTTTTCCTGAATTTTTTTTATTTTTGGATTGCCTATTTATCCCTCAATTTGAGAATGACGCATAGAGAAACTTTGTTTAAGTTGAGTATTGTTTAGGATGCTGGTTCTGTACATGTTTATCGCATTCCAATGTTTTATATTTTTATGTGTCATTTTTCCTCAAGTACTTGTCTGGTGTATTTTATTAAATGATAAACAATTTATAAATGCAGTGTAATGTTATGTTAACTGAATACATGGTTAAATGTAAGAGAAGGCTATTGCTTTAATTTCACCATTTAAATTATACTGTATATGTTTATTATTAACCCTGAAAACAAGTAAATATTCCAGTCCAGTGTTTGCAAGGCGCAGAGGCCAACAAATATGGTGAGCTTGGTTTATATCTATCAGTTACTCACCCATCATGTAAGGATCATCAACCAAAGGATAGAAGAAGTCTGTTGTCTGCACCAAAGAGAGGCCCCCATGGCGTAAAGGAGTAACTGAAGAGTCCATTCCAATACCTGAAATAAAGTAAATCGTTTGTCTAAACAGGGTTGGGTCAAGAAATTCAGGCGTCAGGGGCCCCTCACCACCTTTAATTAAATACACATAAAGAAAAGGCCAAACAAACTTAAAACTGTGTGCACAATGAACCTAATTTACTAAGTAAACATAAAATAAACAAAAAGTAATACATTTGTTGACATCTCAGTTTATAGATCACATTACATATGTTTTATTTACCCTCTTTAGTGGTTGAATACTCTTCAGACATCAAACTCTCAATTAACTGGACTGCCAATGATGTGGTGACAGAGGTTAGAATCTCAGTCAGATGGACTGTAGAGCCCATTGATATAATATAGCTGGATGGACATTTGTGACTAAAATCTTCGAGCTGTTGTTTGCACACAATTGTGTAAGAGAGAAGTAAACTTTTGGGTATCTCTCTCTCTCTCTCTCTCTCTCTCTCACACACACACACACACCAATACAGGGCAATGTGACATTTTGACATCATTCATTAATTTTTATAAATATATGAAATGTATCAATGTATGATTAGTTAAACAAAATAAATATGTTGGTAAAAGATTTGAGGAGCATAACAAAGTTCGAAACTGGTTAATTTTTTATCTAATCCTTTTGCTGTGTATATATGATAGTATTCTGGTACGAAATTAAGCCTTACATATTGGGATTATTACTAAAATCAGGGTTTAGTAGATACCGTAATTCCTACAAGCCTATAACCAAAATTATCATGTGAACCTAAGAATCTTACACAAAGTATTTCATTCAAACAAATGTAATACAGTTTTTAACTAACTTGTTTCATTATAGTTATTGGACTTTCAACAAAATATGGTTTCTGAAACCAATATACAAGCTAATAACCAATTTTAAATATAAGTGTAGTCTTAGCAGACTGTAAACAACATTGATGATAACTACATGTTAAAGATTTAATTTGTATTTGTACAGTATTACCTATAAAACTGAATTGTATATCCTTTAATTCAAGTGTTTCTTCAGGAGAGTGTGGTATAATACTTCACTATTTTCACACTATAACACTTCTATTCATCAAAAACGTGCTTTCCCATAATGATATTGAAAGAAACCCTTAAATGTGTTCCCCCACAGTGTAGCGGACGATTTACTTGAGTGTCACGCTTTAGTCCTTGACAAAGTGTATGCTTATGTCCATCCAGTTATATTATAGAGATCAATGGCTCCACCCTCTGCTTATAGTGTATAAGGGTGGCCATCTTTTATTTTGGTGATGACCATCTCAGATTTCCAGTATTTTGAAGGGCATTTTGAATTTTCCAAAGTGATTAATTATTGTAATTAATGTATTAAGCCCTAATGTTAACATACTTTGGTTTTTAATACAATAAGAAACTCACATTTTATAAAAAGTATATATTATATAGGCAACCTATTTATTTGATTGATGCGGATCTCAAGAGACTCGACGGTTATAACGTAATAAAATATAGTTATGTATTTTAATAAGAATAACTCTTAATAAATAAGTAAAGTTTACTAATGTCATTAGATTAAGCCTGTAAAATACAAGCATCAAATAATGAGATTTGCTTTGTTCCCTCAATAACTTCATTGTAGCCCACATTGGTAATCAAATGATTCAGACAATAGACTGAATTGGTGGTGAAGGGGAGACCAGGTTAAAATTCCAGTCAAGTGTATTGAACTTAAGGTGGGTTGAAATAAATTGTTTCTGATTATTCCTCCAAACAAATGAGAGTTCATTTCCTCTAAATTCTACATTTCTCTTTCTTACACCATTGTGTAAATATGTGGATATCTTGAGTGTGCTAGTAAATACGTGATACAGGTGACATAAAAATATGAGTCAATAAAAAATGGCCAATAAAACATTTTTTAATTAATAATAATTATGCCCTTACAGTATTTTTTTAAATTATTTTAAATATGGCAAAATACGTGAAGGATGAGTAGACAAATAGGTGGGGAAGAAAACTCCCAGCATACTTGAACAGGATAGATATATCACTACACCAACAGCTGACATCTATCACTTTGGATGACTGTAATGAAAACAGATGGTAATATATTAATGTGATAGTTAACCACAGTAATTTAGGCCAATATTATTTAGATATTTATTTGAGGTCAGACACAAAGTTTATTTATAGTTTTATTCCACTCAAAAAAATATTCACACCACTTTCACAAAAACGTCTAACGAAAATATCTTCAAAATGGCGACTGATGAATCTAAACCATAATGATTGAACATAACAGCAAACAAGTTTTTTACAATGATGCAGACACGAAATTGATGAAAATATTTTATTCAGTTAAATATTTCAAAATATGATAAAATAATCAATAATCATAAAATCATTTATTGTATGTAAAAAATTACAAGAATTTTCTCTTTTCCAAGTAAATACGATGCCTGTATTAAAAGGTATTGATGTGTGCACTAAATTAAACATAATCAATAACGTTCCAAAACAAAAAATAAGTATTTGTAATTATGTTTAAAATATTGTTTCGAATTGGATAAAAAGAAATTATTTAAAAAAATGAAATAGTATGAGAAAACTTAAGTTTTCGTTATTTTAAATGTTATATATAATAGGTAATTAAAGATCTTTACATTTATAACAAAACAGTGATATTTTACAAGTGTTGACAACACAAAACCTAAACATATGATTTTCGAACTGTCATCCAGGTAAAAACCTATCATGAACTAAATATACATTTTCTTAGCACATGCTAAAAATGTAACTAGCAAATTTTATAAAGCAAAGTTAGATATCATGGCTATATAACCTTTGTAATATAGCATTGCTACATGCTACAGTAGCCCCATGGCTCCTTTGGTGCTGACTGACAGCTAGCAGCTGACTTCTGACAGTCAACATTTAGGTATATACCTAAATTTTGACTGTCAAATGTGACAGCTGCTAAACACATGTTTTTGCATATCATATGGTTCGGCGTAGGGATACATAATTTGGTCTAATAACTTTTCAAAGCCGTCAGCTGTCAGTCAGCACCAAAGAAGTCATGGGGCTACTGTACATAGTGTAAACACTGCTTAAATGCAAGTTGATATCAACATTGCAATCTTAGTTTATGTTCACTAGTGACACTTGCAGCTGGTAGCTGAAAGCATCAGGGTGCGAGGTTTTGAAAAACAGGAATATTTAAATCAGGCTTGTCCAACCCGTGGCCCCCGAGTACATTCTGTGTGGTCCACCAGCTCAAACTGAAATACTTCAGTTTACAGAAATAAACATAAAATTGGCCTTTTGGAGTGGACTTAAATGCTCGCTATTTCCACAGTTTCCAGAATTGTAAGCTTGTATTTGTTAAAAATTAATACTTGCTCGCTCATATTTTTACTATATTTAAGTATTAGGTCCTATAAATTTCATGTACTGATGTCCTACGGCCAATTCCCTAATAACATAATTCATGGAAAGGTTGACATGACTGGCTTGAATAAAACTATTTTGAGAAGGTTCTCCTGAAAATACACATATTTACTGAGAAACGCATTGACTTGGTAATACAGGCTTGAACTAATTACTGAAAATATTGAGAAAAGATAAAGGGTACAGTTCCTTTTAGAAAAACGCAAGGCCTTAATCAGGAGGTGGAGTTTGTGGGTTGAATCCCCATGAAATTTTATGAACAAAATATATATGGCTTTATTTATGGTTCATATTTAGTATTTTTCTAGCTTTTAGGGGGTGCCTCAAATTTGCAGCACTAACAATGACAATCGAGCACTAACCAGCACTACATAGCACAAACAATGGGCTTTTTCAAAAAAGGGTTTTCCCTATTATTTCTTATACCGGGTGGCCAGGAGGATATCTCCCTAGCCACCCATAAACAGTCATGAATTAGTGCCTTAAATTTACAGCACTAGCAATAAAAATTGAGTACTTACAGCACTAATGTAGCACAAACGATGGGCGTTTTCAAAAAAGGGTTATCTCTACTATTTCTTATACTGAGTGGCCAGGGAGATATCTGTTTAACCACCCAAAAACAATCGTGAATTAGTGCCTCAAATTTACAGTACTAACAATGAAAATCAAGCACCAACCAACACTAATGTAGCACAAACGACAGGCACTTTCAAAAACAATTTGGCCAGGGTTACACACATTAGTTTGAAGTGGTGTTTTAACTTGAGCAGTTACTAGTAACACATCACTCATAATGGTTACTGCTGGGAAAAAGTGTGGGGGGGGGAGTGTAAGGAGGGAGATTGGCTGCTAAGGTAGTCAAAACAATTATTTGTTTCTTTCTCTAACATGTAAAGAGAGGGGGGAGGGAGGGCTTAGTGTAGAGACTGAGAATAGATAGGTCAGAGAGTGAGGCGAACATCCCCACTGCAAGGTCATATACAAGGTGAACTAATTGTGTGGCAAACAAGATAGACCAGAAGGGTAGTAAATGAGGGGTGGTCAAAATAGAACTATTAGTAGTCCAAATAATATCAGGGGTCTCAAAATGCTTAATCCAACATTTCACTCTATGTAAAAAGGCTGAATATTTTCCCAGTATCCGATTCAAAATTCCATTATTTCCTGAATAAAAAATAAAATCAAGTATATTTCCAGTATTAGTAGACACCCTTCATATTCCAAGTGTTGTGGCCATATTTAGTCAAACACTTTATCTCGAAAGGTTTGATTTTTCAACTCAAACCATTCAAAAACATTTTAACAACCATCATGCTTGATGGGAGGCACCCTTTCTTACTTGCCATGCAGTACACCCAGCAGGATTTGAACTCTGACCTCCCATTGTTCAGAAAACAAGAAAAGACTACCGCCTTTGTTTGTGTTCCTATCAGTGTGTTAAAAAAAAGTTGTCTTAGGACTTATGTTAGCATGTCATATACCGGTAGGTTTTATAAATTTAGGTATTGTGCTTGTTGGCTTGTGGGGTTAGGTCTTGTAAAGTTGGGCCTTGTATTATTATTATTATTAGCACCGCGTCTTACTACCCGTTCGGGTTATACGCAATTGGGCCTTGTAAATTTTAGGTCTTGTGCCTCTAGGTCCACTGCTAGTTTGAACAGTTAAGGACATTTTAAAGTAATCTATGAAAAATAATTTTAGGTCTAGTTAAGTTAGGAGCTATAAAATTAGGCATAATAAAGTTAAGTCTTATAAAGTTAGGTGGTATGAAGTTAAAAAATTTAGTTTAGGTGTTGTGACTTTAGGTCTTAGAATTTTAGGTGCACTGCCGCATGTCTCCAGTCAACAACCACATTAAGGAGTTTTAACTTTTAGTAATAACACCTTTAATTAATTTATTGGTATTTGGAATCGCCTGAAAAAACCGCTTGTTGAGCTGGGGTAGTTTCACCTTTTTTTAGAATCCCACCGCTCCTTAACCTCCCCTAAGACATATTTGCTGTCCCTCAAAGATAAATGTGAAGTATTTTGTGATTGCTACCATGTGCTGATTTACACCGTTTTAACACCCTTAGAAAATATCCCGCTCTCACAAAGGTTATTAAGAAATAAAAATAATATATAGGCTATTTTAAATTCAAATTAATAGGAAGAAGGGCATAAAATGAAATTATTGAAAATAGGTTTTAAAAATTAGAACTTTAGAAGTGATTTTTATAACTTGAGATTCCTTAAAAATTACTTAAAATTACAGTTATTTTTTAAGCGTTTCTGCACAAATTCTGGTTCCTGTTCGACTCTGGGCATGCAGCAGCATTGTGTTATGTTTGTTGGAATCTATTCCCACGTGAAAGGTTCAGCAAAGGTCGGTAATTTTTATTTATTCACACATGAAGGTTAAGTTAGTTCAGTTGGGGTTTTTTAGTAAAAATATTACTAGTATTTTGTGTCGAAAAATATTATCATATGCCAAAATATTTCCTATGCAGTTTAACTCTTTGGCAATCTGGTCATGTGCAGCACATCATTTACCAAACTTAGGTTTATTAGCTAGGCCTAAATAAAGAAAATTTAGTACATGTGGACACTTAATGAATATTAATAAATAGGCAATATCACCATTGAGTGGTTTAGTTGTCCTACCAGAGTTTCACTAGCACAAGGAAAGTTCTGTTCCGCGCAATGCTACAGCATAATAGAGTGAACATTACCTAGGTGAGAAATAGTTTTTTAACAGTTTGGAATTTTTCACGAGGTTTGTTTTGTTATAATTGGAAACTTCAGAATATTGTGTGTGCTAGAAAACATTATAGGACTACACTTTATAAAGTTTGGGAAACAGTGAACCAAAGTGACCGCTTACATTCACCACCAGAGTTTACTAGGATGACAGCTCACTAAGTTACTAAAAATAGTCCCTTATGTAGGTCCTACACCAACAGCTGACATCTGTCACTTTGGATATCTGTAATGAAAACGTATGGTAATGTTTGAATGTGGTCGTTTAGCAAAGTAATTTGGGCCAATATTATTTATATTTATTTGAAGTCAGGCCCAATGTTGTTTAACGTTTAATTCCACTTAAAAATGTATTTATTCACAATACTTTCACAAAAGGCTTAACATATAAAGCTTGAAAATGGCAATTGATGAATCTAAACCATGTGAATGATCGTGATGCAAACAAGTTCTTTAGAATGGTGCACCAAAGCAGTTGATAAAAATATTTTAATCTGTTAAATACTTCAAAATACAATAAAATAATTTACTATACCGGTAAATATATATATAAAAAAAAATTCCAAGTAATAATGATGCCGGTATTAATGTATGAACTATATTAAAAGTTATCAATAATATTCCAAAACAAGGAATAAGTAGGCCTATATTTAATTATTTAAAATGTTATTTCGGATTAAATAAAAAGAAATTATTAAAAGTAATGAAATAGTGAGAAAAGTTTAGTTTATATTATTTTAATTGTAAAATATATATGATTTTTCAACTGTTATTCAGGTAAAAAGCTATGGTGAACATAGTGTAGGAACCTAAAGGTGTGTTTCGTTTCAACATACAAAAAGATTATAAAACCTCACTTTCAATGCACACAATTCCCGATATTATTTTTTTAAATTTCGCTTTTGAAAATGTGGCCAACCTTACACAAGAAAAGTGAACCTGTGTTTCAGAGTTTTATGCAAAACAAATCTATTGACCAAATTTAAGGTTATTATTAAGCTCAAAAAATGTCTTGAGGCATTATACCTATTAAATTTGTTATGTTTAGTTTAAGAATATTAATCTTTAAGGGAACAAATAACAAAATGTTACAAATATAAATCAAATAATATAAGAGAAGTGTTTAAAAATATAGTATGGACCGGTAGGTTCGCACTCTCAAACAGTCATACTATATACAGAAATAACCATAAAGCTTTACACTTACCAATGCGAGGAGTTGCCAAACCCATATGCATAAAATGAGCATGTTCATCTTGACCATTATTATCATCTTGTTGAAGTCCTTCCAAAAGTTTAGTGAGAACTTCTTGAGGTACTTTACAACCTCTACCCTTTAAATCGGCGAACCGCGTCAAACGGAACGTGGCGTCTAGTTCATGAGCTACAGGATCGAACGTCCTTCGAATCGCTAATGCATTTGGATTTACACCTAATTCCAACTGAGCAACAGATAAAGCATCTTGAGAAAGAACAGGTGGTTGTAGATCAGCCATCGAAGGTTTTTACCCAAAGTAAATATTGGAAAAAATACCAAAAACTGTATATAAATGTAACACACTAGAATCCCTTCAACCTCTCGCTGGTTCACAAAATGGCTTTCTCCCTCTGCAATGAGAACGCGGGAAGGCAAAGGTTAACTAGCTAACTGATTGGCTGAAACATTTCGCGCCATAAGCTGAGGGAGCAGTCATTATTTCTCCCCAAGATTTAATATAACACCAGCGTACCTTGGGAGTAGTGGGAAACAATGATTAGTTGAAGATAATAATTATTGCAACAAAGTTAAATAAACATTGGGATGTATTAAGGTATTTAAAAAGAGTTTTATATTAAGTTTAGGAAACCTAAATAGTTATTTAACCTCAAAATATTTGTGATTGAGTATTTTTTAGTTATCTAATGTAGTAGAATGTAACAATAATTGTATTCATAAATCTATAACAATGAGCTTAGAAAGTGAAAACTACTATATTTATATTGTAAACAACTATAAGTCGTCTAAACCACAGTTTTAGATGGAAATGCTCTTATTTAAAAAAAAGTTTAGAATAAAAAAAGTACAACAAAAAACTATGCTATAAACTTTAACAAAATACGAGGCGTTTGCAATACGCAGCTCCTTAAGTGTATTCTCACAAACTACACCACTTTTGAAATTTCCTATAATCGTAATATACTCGTGCATGCATTTTCGCTTGAATTAGTTGAAAACAAGACATTGTTATTATTATTACTATCATCAGCACCGCGTCTTACTACCCGTTCGGGTTATACGCACTTACACTAATGTGTAATGTAGGGTGATTGTGAGATGAAATAGAGGACCTACAGTTTAACGTGGAATCCGAACCACGGTGGTAGGCCTGGCATTCCCCACATTCACAAGATGTCTTGTCAGAGGGGAAGGAAGGGTTTGGTAATCAGATAAATCTGTGCCAGGACCGAAGATTGAACCCCGGCCACCAACACAGAAGTCTGACACCTTACCTCTAGACCGCCAGGTCACAAGACATTGTTAAACTAAGATTTGTTTAAGCTTATCCTATTTTTTTAAAAATATTAAAACACTAATATGGGGATTTTGGCTGGAGCATTTTTTTAGTAGAGATATTTGATTTGGAGTCTTTTTGATGGATTAATATGGCTGTTTACCCGATTCTGTGGCCGCATGGTCTAAGGCGTCATTCTCTTAGTAGTCGATGACAGGGAGATCGTGATTCGATTCTGGTCGAGTGTACTTAAGATGTTTTTTTCCTAAATGGCTTTCTACTCTCCCTCCACGAACATGCGGGTACACTTCCTCTAAATTCAACCTGTCTCATCCTTAACACATTAGAGTAATTAATATATTTGTGTACAACCCAAACAGATTGGAAGGTACATTAATTTATGAGTTATTTAAAAAAAAAAGTTCTTGGGCCGATCTAATGGCTATGAGCGCCTGGAATCGAACAGTGAACAAGATAATTACCGCATTTTACTGCAACGACCAGTTGTCCAACTGGATAAATGCATTAGAAATTATTATTATTATTATTATTATTATTATTATTATTATTATTATTATTATTATTATTATTAGCACCGCGTCTTACTACCTGTCGAGTTATACGCACTTACGCTAATGTGTAATGCTAGGGTGATTGTGAGATGAAATGAAGGACCTACAGTTTAACGTAGAATCCGAACCANTAATGTGTAATGGTAGGGTGATTGTGAGATGAAATGGAGGACCTACAGTTTAACGTGGAATCCGAACCACGGTGGAGGCCTGGCATTCCTCACATTCACAAGATGTCTTGTCAGAGGTGAAGGAAGGGTTTGGTAATCAGATAAATCTGTGCCGGGACCGAGGATTGAGCCCCGGCCGCCAGCACAGAAGTCTGACACCTTACCCCTAGACCGCCAGGTCACCCCTCATTAGAAATTAAAACTTAAATGGTCGGTCGCTTCCTTGGTCGCGGAGCAAGTCGCCAGTGTCTAAAAGGTCCTGTGCTGGGGGTCCGGAGTTGAATCCTCGGTCCCGGCTCAGACCTATCTGATTGCCAAACCCTTCCTTCACCTCTGACAAGACATCTTGTGAATGTGGGTAATGCCAGGCCTCTACCGTGGTTCGGATCCCACGTTAAACTGTTAGTTCTCCATTTCATCTTACAATCACCCTACCATCAGGCTACACATTAGCGTAAGAGCGTATAACCTGAATGATTATTAAGACGCGGTGCTAATAGTTATCTAAAGCAGGGGTCCCCAACCCTATGCCCGCGGCCACCATGGTGCCCGCCAAGCCTTTAGCGTCTGCCCGCCACTTTTTGACCAGAGCTGAAACGTTCTCTGTCAATTTTCCGACCAAAAATCAAGTTTGTGCTTATCTCCAGGTATGCTGTTCTCAAGAAGTTGATGATTGAAAGCCACCCTCTTTCCAATCCCTCCCTCTCACTCCTCTTTCTTTGCTGGGTCATTTAAATTAGTGTACTTTTACTCGAAACCACCGTAGTTTCAAGCTGAATGGTTTTGCTTTTCCCTAATCTCAAAGACTTACCCCCTCCCATCATTCTCTCCACACTCACTAATACCATGCTAATACTTCCTATTTCCTTTGTAAATATCTTGGCATGTGTCTACCTAGCTTTGTTGCCTGAATAAACACAGAATAAATATATATTTTAAAAATGTACCCAAGCACGAAAATGGTGGTGAGTAGTTAAATATTTCCTTGTGTATTTATTTTGGTCTTGTTAAAACTAAATCATCATCAAACAGTATTTTTTTAATTTATTTTTTGTCAATTTGGAGGTTGAACTTCGCTTCCCCCTCCCTCTCCCCTCTTACACCCTCCCCCTCTCCCAATGGCTACGGCCTTGAGTATTACCAACAGCCACATGAAGCGTCATATTCTGTTGGAAATTAACATGGCAGTTGACCGGTCGCGTGTATAGCGTTGAAAGTTTTGAATGTGCTCTAAGGTACAAAAAGGTTGGGGACCTCGGATCTAAAGGGTCACACCGGCTAGTCGCCCAGTGCGTGGTAGCCCTTATGTATATGAAAACCTGTCATTTCTTTCGTTCCTGGCTATGGCTAGAATTTCGTGGATTGGGAGGTAGTAGGAAAAAGGGATTGTAGGTTAGGGGTGGGGGGGACACACATGGTTTTCAGCCACCAGAGGTTAAGAACATTTATGAGGAATACCTCCAGTTCAGTGGCTCTTAAACTGTGGGTCACGAGCCTATTTTTGGCGGCGCGTGAAAAGTTTTTGAAATCTGAATATTATGTAGTTAGAAAGTGCTAAAAAGACCCTCTACTAACGTATTTTTACAAAAAAGTACTAAAATTTTACTCAACGCTCTGATTCGGGAATAAACTTTAAAGTATATGCATTGAATGGTTAAAAAAAGATTTTGATTCGGAAACTGCTTTGGAAGATTTGCCAGTTATAATTACTGTCAGCACGAAACTACTCAGTCCTAACGTGGTGTGAGGGATTACGAATTCTTAATTAGTGCGGTTCCAGGTGGTAATAGCTCTTAACGTAAACAGAGCCTTTAAATAATTATTTTTTGTACCTGTATTTTAATTTCGTTTGAACCGTAAATGAGCAAGAATAAGAAATAATGTAAATTCTAAATATTATTTCAAAACAATTTAAATAGGGGCCTATACTCATTCAAGGTTGGAAACCTAAAGGATGAAATTTTATTTTATTGATTAATTACTTATTTTTAACCTTTTTTAAATGTCAATTTTGCTGAAAACACCATTTTTTACTCGGCTATATTTGTAAGTTTCGTTCGCGATCACTTTGACTTTTTCTGAGGTGAAAAAGTCTCTTTAAAACAAAAGTTCATATGTTTATCCGTCTTACAAATATTTTGTCACTTTCACAAGTAATGTAAAATAACTACCTTGGGACACATTTTAAAGGCAGATGAATGTGTTTTCAACAATTTTTCAATAGTCATAAATAGCCAAAATTACCGGGAACGCACTATAGCTATTAATGCGTTTGTTTTAAATTATCAGACACTGTTTCTTAAATTGGTGCATGCACAATTGTTAAATGTAAGCCAACTATTGAGTCTTTGCGGGTGATGGTAACTTCATGAAAAACAAAACAAATTAAAATTATATCCGTTTTAAGGTAATTTATCTATTTATAACGCACATGCGAGGTTTAAATTTTATTAAGTATATAATTAACTGGATTTTTTGAGCCAGACAGGCAAATTTTCACAGAAAGAACAATTTAGGAAATATAAACTTTTTTCGGTCAACATTGACAACATTTAACTACGTACATTATTTATGTATGAAAACGTGAAAGTAGATCTAGAAACTTTTCTAGCTCTAAGATAAGGCCCTTCCTACAAAAATAGGACTGTGTAAGCAATATATTATTAGGAAGTGGTACAATAATCATATTATGATGAAATCATACCTTTAATTTCTTCTTGCAGTCCCCACCACGCCCACTCACCAGGGTTCTAGCTGTCTTACTTTTTTCAGTATTTTTGTGCGTCATTTTTCTGAGCTAGCGAGATAAATATTTGACTATATAATGTTATGAATTGTATTATTATTAGCACCGCGTCTTACTACCCGTTCGGGTTATACGCACTTACGCTAATGTGTAATGTTAGGGTGATTGCGAGATGAAATGAAGGACCTACAGTTTAACGTGGAATCCGAACCACGGTGGAGGCCTGGCATTCCTCATATTCACAAGATGTCTTGTCAGAGGTGAAGGAAGGGTTTGGTAATCAGATAAATCTTTGCCGGGACCGAGGATCGAACCCCGGCCGCCAGCATAGAAGTCTGAAACCTTACCCCTAGACCACCAGGTCACCGTTATGAATTGTAACGTAACATTAAATTATATTACCTATAAGCGTGTATAATTTATTTTGGTCAACTTTTATTTTCATATTAGTTGTTGCAAATACAGTCAGATCCTGATAGTAATGAACCTTTTTGACAGTTACAAAAGTTACTAAAGCTACGTTCATATATTCATACGTCAAGTAATGTAATAGGTAGCTGTCACCTGTGGTAGATATTATAAACACTCATAAAATAACTACTAATATTAATATAATAAAACGTTATATATACTAATTGCGAACTGTAACGAATATGACTGTATTTTCTAAAAGGTACTCCAAATCTTCATTTGTTTGATGGATTAGTATCGCTAACCTATTTTCTGTCGCGTGAATTTTAAATAGATTCTCCACTCGTTTTACTAGTCTATTCACTGGAGTGATGATAACTTACAGCTAGCAGAAGATTTTTATGGCAAACATTGGTTGAACGTTATTAATGTGCAGAAATAATAATTATTTTCTTAATAGCTAATACTATAATATTATCAATCAAAAGTGTTAATAAACGCGTCTATAATAATACTTCGCTAAGTATTACTGTATAATTGGCATTTTCAAAACGTGTTGAAAGAACAAAATAAATAATAAACATATTATGTTCTTTTGTTTCACGGTTGTGGCAACAAGAGATATTATAGTACATTAAATAATTATTTAAAAATCACACTTGTATCTTCTTTTAACTGGCCACCAAAATAAATGCGTGTTTCTATTTTGTAAACAGATGCGCATAAACATGACCTAACACCATTTGTATAACGCCACCAACAGAACTTCGTTTCGTTTGGTTCATCGTCTTAATTTGGGAAGAGAACGCGGCCTTTTAGAAGCTCTCATTTATAAAATCGTTTTAATTGAACCACAGACGTCGCTTTCATATAAATAAAGACCCAAGCGATTATTTTCATACGTTTGTGTCTCTAATGTAAAAACAGTTAAAAGAAAAATATAATTAAAAACAAATAGTATGCTGTGAAAGTTTTGATTGACAAAGGTGACAACATTTCAACAAATTATATTACTGTAAGGGACTTTTATTCCTGCATTGTTGGCTGCTTGGAAAAGTGGCGGGAAAAATCTATTTTTGAGCCTAGATGGCTGCCATATATGAAGACTTTCGCGAAGCTTGGTCAAGTTTTGTGGGAGTTCAACAGACATTTGTTAACTTGCCCGTCCCCCCTCCCCTTTCGCCAAATCCTTGGCGGTTGGCCGGAAGCGGGGAGTGGTACAGTAGCCCCATGGCTTCTTTGGTGCTGACTGACAGTTCACAGCTGACAGCTAAAAGCTTTGAAAAGTTACCAGACCAAATTATATATCCCTACGCCGAACCATATGATCTGCAAAAACATGTGTTTAGCAGCTGTCACTTTTGACGGTCAAGATTTAGATATATACCTATTTGTTGACTGTCAGAAGTCAGCTGTGAGCTGTCAGTCAGCACCAAAGAAGCCATAGGACTACTGTAAAGCCGGTTGAAGATGTCCGCCGCCGGCTTCTTCCCTTCCTGATATTCTGTTTCTATTGTGTTTAAGAGAAAAACAGTAATTTATATTCCTTTAGTCATTACAAAGTGTATTATTTTCGTGTTTATGTTTCGAGAACTGTTGATATAACCACAATGTTATTTGTAGCAAATCGCACAGCTACATGAATTGTGAGGAGGTGGCGTGACCGCGTGGGTGAATGTGGAAGCGTTGTTATAGTGTACTGAAAATAATATTACAAGTTTGTATCCACCTTAATCTGGATAAAAAGTGGATGTGTGAAAGTGCGGGTTCAAGAAACTAACCGTGCTAAACGTAACGTTGTAACGTTGCTTGCCACCTCCAACCCCTTCTTTTTTATGTCGGTCCAGAGCCATATTGGTAGAGCGTGTGGTAGTGAAGGGGCCAGTTCCTTTCACCCCCGCCTCCTCCTTACTCTGCCGCCGAATTCATCAACAGTCAAGTTCAGGAGTCTTTATCCTCCAGTTGTGTCCCCGAAGTATCTAGGTCTGGCCTACTCAGCTCCACCAGTCTGGGGATTTCGATGAGAGGAGATTTAGCGTACCGCAAGTGAAGCTAGCCAAAGACTATCTATTTTGAATTAGAATTTAGAATTAGCCTGAGAACAGTAACGTAATGTTATAATTACCAACAATAAACTTTATTTAGATGGGGAGAAATCTTGAATAATAAGAATACAAAACTTTCAGTGGCGCAAAACGTGGTGGCTTCAATGTAGACGGTGGAGTTGAAGTGGTTTTTTTTTTTTCATTATTATTTATTATTGTTTCACTGCCTATATCTTTGGGGTGTCAAAATATTGACATGTGCTATTGATAATGCGTGACTGAAACCCCTATCAAGCCAAGCGAAAGCTATGGGATATAGTATGGCACAACTTATCGCATTGTTCAACCAGACCCTGGAGGAAAATAATAAGAAGCTGATATCAGAATTAAACTTGTCATTAGAGTACTGCTACTGAAAGCTTAATTTCGGAGCTAAATAATTACAAAGACGCTGTAGTGGGGAGACTAACGTGGTCTATATGTTTCAACACTGATAATTTAAGGGGGTGTATCCGAATAACCCCACAGGAATGTACCGAGACACTCACCAAATCCAAACTAGTGGTAAAGGCTAGTCACCATATAATAGAAAAGGAAGTAGAGGACCCAGGCTCACAAGGGGAAAATTTTATTTCGGAAAGTAAGGCCGTAGAAGAGAGAGTCGTAGTGAATCCAGAGAGTTTCAAGGGGCCTATGCCCCCAGTGGTAGAGGAACAAGACGAGGAACTACAGTCACAGTTTAATCCCATGAACTCTAACTTTGTAATATTTGCTCCAATATTTACGAGAGGGCAAATATTGTCGCTAGTACATTGTTTGTTTGATCTCATTGGTATTGTTGATCCTGTAAATATATGTGCGAAGATGATTCTTAAAGTCACATGTGAGAAAAACCTTACTTTAGACGGTAAGTTGGATGTAGAGTTGGATAAGTTTTTCAAATGGATGGAAGACTTACTACTGTTGTGTAACGGGCTAATCTGGCTTAGCCCCGTTCAAGTGTAAAATACGAATATTTTGGTGGTACAAGCAAGTCGTCAAGAGTTAACAAATGAGATACTAGTGTTAAATGCTACGCCCGTAACATTTGTTTGTTTATTTACATACCTACTTCACCGACTCTTCCGTCAAGCCTGATGCCCCACTGAAAAGAACAACACCGATAGAATTGGCCGAGCGCGACCACAGGGAAGAACTCCGCGCTGGACAACGAGTTACAGTCAACTGAAAGCTCCGTGAATGGTGTTGGCCGACGCAAGTCATTGTTCTAGAATCAGAGGGACGTTTTCCCCCTCCTCTTCGTACTGACCACCCCATCACTTGGAGTTCTCATACTATGTATTCTCCGGGCCGCTTGGAAGAAATATAGAACACGGCAGGACACCATCAGCGCCGTTGGCATACTACGCACTCTCGTCACGTCGACTAATTTATCATATCAACGTAGGCTTACAGTTCAGGGAAATGGATCCACTGGACAGGAACAAATCACTGGATTAGCCTATTGAACGACAGAATGTATTAAGTTAAACTTCCAGTTAGAAGTTAAGGATGTATCAAGTAAACTTCAAGTTAGGAGTTGAGGATGTATCGAGTAAACTTCCAGTTAGATGTTAAGGATGTATTAAGTTAAACTTCCAGTTAGAAGTTAAGGATGTATCAAGTAAACTTCAAGTTAGGAGTTGAGGATGTATCG
>CABFVX010000128.1:66150-99875 GCA_902151425.1 Timema shepardi | reverse complement strand
AAAAAAAAAAAGGGGGGGGGGGGGGGGGAAGGATTCTACACGCTTCTAGACTGGAGTAGAAACAAAACTGGACACTGGCGAAGAGTATCTTCTTTTCTACTGAAGATCTTTGGTCTGGGAATTTTTGTAACTGAGCGTTGAATTGGCGCGGTCTCAGTATTTTGTTGTCAGTCGTTACGCTCGGGCGTGTGTGTAGCGGTGGGGCGATCGAGTGCTTAGTCGGGCCAACAACAGACGGTGTCCATTCAATTGGGTAAGTCTGTTTGTTGCTGACTTGTGGCTAATGCTACACATAGAACCAGGTGATTATGTGTACTGAGTCCATGATATAGATTTCCTTTTCTAAGTCCTTAATACATTGTTATATTTTTATGACACCTTAAACGGTATTATCACGTTTAGGATCTCTTTATGGCTACAATAAGATCATCTAACACTTTCTTTTTGGACCTAGTTAGATCAGTGACTAATTACACTCACGATTGCACCCTTTTGGTGTGCAACCTGTGGGAGTACTACTAGATTGAAGTAGTGGCCCGCGGGGATAATGCTTTGTTCCGGTCCCTTCAGGTGCCCTATGTATTTAAGTGTTCAAAGATAGTTTTTACTAACTATTGTATGCCATAGTATTGGGTAAATGTATGAATTTACTATCGATTGTTCTGGCAGTACTAATTAGGAAAGGACCGGCCATAGTAAAATACTGTGTAGACGCCTGATTATTAGCTATCTATTTAATTAAAATGGAACCTCCTCTTATAGGATATTATTATTAAGTTTTTCATAACTCTCCATGAGGGTTAATACATGCTAGCTATCTTAAATAATATTCTTCTTAGTAACTCTAAAAATATAGGATTTGATGCTATGTTTTTATTTTCAATTGTCACTATCATTCATGATTAGACCTCTCAGGTATTAGTCTGGTATTAGACTGGATAGATTGTCTTTATGTATAATGCCTAAAATTTAATCCCTTTTTAATGGTGTCTAGTTGTCGCAGACGCTCCTTCGTTCGAGTAAGAGCGAATATTCATATTTATAGAGTTGTTAAACTAAACAAAAAATGTTATATATGACTTCTGTCAGATCATTATTTACAAAGTACTAATATCTATTCGTCCAACCTTATGTTTTCTGCCTCGATAACGGGATACAGGTATCATAAATTAATTGAATTAAAATCATTTCACTCATATGTAATTCTATATCTTTTTGTTTGCTTTTTAATAAACTTATTTGTTAAACTTACATATATCTGTGATGCATTTTCCTTCCCTATCCTTAATTAATTATAACTTATGTAATAGTAATCTTCTCTTTTTCTACCGGATAGGAGAAGCGATGCTTCACAGTGTCACACAACTGCATTACCATTGTTTTCACCTTCTGTTCATACAACTATATCGCCAGCGCTTTCACCATCTCATCATACAACTCCACCATCAACGTTTTCACATTCTCATCATACAACTCCATCACCAGCGTTTTCAAACGCCATGGAAGGAAAATATTGGTCGTCGTCAGTTTCAAATGCATCGTGCAACAAAGAAGAATGCGGAGAGGATTTGCAGGAGCCATCTGATATACTTGCTAAAGCTCTAACTAATATCTTATACTAAAATGTATTACTTTTGCTTATAAAATATTATACTTACTTTAATAGAATCTTGTAAGGCACCGTATATTGCCGTACAAACTTCCATAAAAAAAAAAAATTGAAATGGTATTTTGAGGTACTCGGAATACGGAAGCAAGCGTTGAAAATAAATCTCTTGTAGCTAAATATCTTAAAGTTACTTGCATTTTTAATTTTGGTGAGATTGCTTGTCGCATCACTGTATCTTCTTTCTTTGTGCGATTCTGAACTTTCAACAGAAGTTCGTCAAATTTTTCTTCAGACATTCTTAAGGCGCGGCAGAAGGGAGCGTGAGTAAGCTTACAGTTTTTATAGCATTCCTTTTGTTTTGGCCAAAATAAATCAAATATTTCTATAATAGCAACATAGAGTTTAGTTTTTTGCACATTCTAGTATCAACAGATCTCAAATATCTGTCAAGGGTGTCCTGAAATTTTGTCAAAACATTTTTAAATTAAGAGAAAAAGTTTTGACAAAATTTCAGGACAGCCTTGACAGATATTCAAGATCTGTTGATATTAGAATGTGCAGAAAACTAAACTCTATGTAAATACTGGAAACATATTTGATTTATTTTGGCCAAAAAATTTCAATTCTATAAAAACTATAAAACTACTTGCGCTCCCTTCTGCCGCACCTTAAATGATTTCTATATCCTTCTTTATCCTCTAATGCTAGATCCTTTTGCAAGGTTTCTGATGCTTCCAATCGATTTATTCTTAATATCCATTGCCTCACCCAAAAACGACGTTTCTTATGATTTTTACTCATGTTAAATAACATTGTTTTTAGTTCTTCTTTTAACAAAACAGTTACTATCTGTACAACTTCATTCACAACTTCTTTCAACGCCATTTTAACTAACACTGTTGATCAGTTTCTATTGAAATGTGTGAACAAAAACTGGTTCAAGTCATATTCAACATTTGTTGATAAACTATAATCGTCAATTAAACTTGATTCGTGAGAACGCGCCTTAATTCATACATTTTCAGGTCTCTTTTTTTAACTTGTAATGTGTTAATTTTACATAAGTCAACTCAGCATTCAACGATATTTTCTAAATGAAATAGTGAAATACAGTGTTGTATTTAAAACTTATTAAACCTCAATTGTTTATTTTTTAAGTGTCACATATTATCTAATATATACATTACTTTTAATTTTATATTTATCTGCATTTAGTTTGACTTAATCGGAAGTTACACCGACATCGATCTAACCGGCCATTTTGTTGTTCTTTGATGGTTTAATCAATGTTATTATGTAAGTCTACCCTTTGTGAAGAATTTATATCTAAACCCGAGTTTTAATATTCTTAATTAATGTTACTTCATGTACTATAGAGATTAGTGTACAATAAATTTTTGGAATGAACAAATAGGGTTCTGGTAAGTTACTCATCTATTAAAATCTAAAATATGGTATTTCATTTTATAAGGCGTATATCTACTTCATGGCGTCATCCCTTCGTATCTAATAGGTTTTAGAATTTGAGAAATTATGATTAATAAGCTGTAGAAGTTGTTTGCAACTGTTATAAACACATATTTGAGATAGAGTGAACAAGGCTATATATATTTTTGAATATTCGATGGCCATGGCTTAACTATTTTTATAGTTATTTCTAATGAAAGCTTTTTTCTCGTTTGACTACGCCATTGAATTGTAGTCAATATAACAAGCTATTTTTTTTTGTAAAAAGCTTTATATACATATGCGAGGAATTCATTTTCTTCAGTGTTTATGTTTACAGGCTATTGGATTTTAGTGAATATTACTTTTATCTAAAACACATCTAAGTGTTTCTCAACGTGATCATTTATAAAAAAATATAAGTATATTTTTTAAGTTAGACAATGAAATCCGGAAAATTTATCTTTTCGATTGTGCTCAAAAATAACATAATATATTGTAATATAGAGGCCTTGTTATATTTTTTACTAAATTATTAACATTTTATGATCTTTAAAAATTAGCCTGGTAAGAAAAATCAGACCTATGTATTTTATATCTACAATTCACTAAATTTAAAAAAGTGAAAATAACTCACCTAAATCACAGGCTATTGGTCTCTATTAGTATCCACAACATAAGGCATTTTTAGATGTCATTTTTAAAACAAACCATTATTTACTGGTGTAGGCTACATCTTTATCGGCTGTGGAACACTTACCCGTTTGTGGATGAAACCTAAGAACTATACCTTCAAGACGAATCTTGTTCTTTAAGAAACCTGAAAATCACAAAAATGTATGGGTTACTAGGCCTGGTATTACATTATGGTCGTCTTTAGTTACAGGCTGAACTACTGAAGTTTGGCAACACTACATTGAGGGTGGTCAACAACACAACCACGTGCAGTATTGCTTATTTAGTTCAGTTTATTTTACTGTGAGGGATGTTTGTTTCCCCTGTAGTTTACTTGGTTTTAAATGTTGTGTTCATGCTTCTATTTCGCTATGTCTTGGGTCCTATAGCAAAACATACATTAGATGGACATTTTGAGGATGTGATTGGTGATGTTCAACTAACATCGCAAATGATTTTAGAATTCTCAGTTTTGTACCTTTTTGGTTATGCATACTAGAGATAGTTTGAAATGCAGTTGTTGCATTGATTTTGTTTTACCTGGGAATAATACAGATGCAAACTCTATTAATGATCTTACCAGAGGAGGACAAACTAGTCCAACAACAATTTTGAGAATTGAAGTTTATGGACGGACCTAGGTCTACAATAATGAAGATTTTATCAGCAAAAAAATTCAAAAATAAGTTTCTTGGTGGCCGCATTGTCTAAGGCGCTACTCTCACATTAGACTAAAGTGCCGATGATGGGGCCCTAAGATTCTAATCTCGATCAGGTGGATTGAATGTGGTTTTTCCACTCTCCCTCCACTCAAATGTGGCTACACTTAAAAATATAACTTTCCTCATTCTTAAAACCACTAGCGTAATTAGTACATAAGCGTATAACCCAAACGGATAGTAAGACAATGCTAAAAATCCTTTGAATTATTTTCTTTGGTTTCGTCGACGCTTGGAAATATACTTATCAACTGCATAAATTAGTACAGGGATGATAAACTTTGAAATAAAAGTTCTTGTTCAGAAAATAAGTAACGTTAAACATACAGAGGTAATGTTTCAAAATTAGGTCTATATAGCCCAAGGCTGGGGTTCACAGCAATTAAATTATAAATAGTACTCCTAATTTTAACAAAATATTTGAGCTACACCTGGACATGGAATTTGAACCTGGGACCTTTGGATTAGTGCAACAATGAATGCACTTTTTAGGCTTTGAGCCACTGCTCTTTTGTAATTTGCATCATAATATTCTAATCATGTTTGTGAGTGGTACATAATCTTTACCTAGTAGTTTATTTTAAAATTATTATTTAGCCTACATGTTTATTTGTTGTATTTATTTATAGCGTCTGAATTTTTTTCCAAGGATATATGTAAAACATGTTAGATTAATTGTCAGAATAGTTTATTATTATTATCATCACCGTGTCTCAATACCCGTTCGGGTTGTACTCACTTAAGCTAATGTGTAATGGTAGGGTGATTGTGAGATGAAATGGAGGACCTACAGCTTAATGTGGGATCCAAACCACAGTGGAAGCCTAGCATTCCACACATTCACAAGTTGTGATTAATACATGTCTTGTCAGAGATGAAGGAAGGGTTTGGCAATCATATAAATCCAAGGTTTGAACCTCGGAGCCCCAGCAGAGAAGTATGACATCTTACCCTTAGACTGCCAGGTCACGGTCAGAGTAGTTCGTGACATCAGTTTTTAAATGAAGAAAACTGTAAATATTCTCACGATTCTCCATGAGTCAGCAGATCGCTAGTCCTCATGACGTCTTTACAAGATTTGCCACATTTAACACCCTGATTACACCATAATTACATTAGCAAAAATTTGTTATAGTGATCGATTCAAAACCAAACTCACCTAATTTTTTTCTTATCTAAATGAAAACACACTTGCACATCCACCAATTTTACATCCAGCAAACTCACATAAGGGTACATTAGAACTGATATGAAAACATAAGACCTGAGCAGACACACCAACCGGAATTAAAATATTAAAATAAGGTAACATATTTTAAGGCATAATAATTTAAGGATACATTCTTAAAGTGACTTTCCAAACTAGCATAACCTAAACTTTTTTACACTAATTACTCATCTGACTTGAGTTAAACTTGCTAACTTTCAATTTGTCAATACATTAGAATCTCTGAAGGAGGAGGCAGAAGACAGGGTACATTGGAGGTCTTAAGTGTCACTGACAAAAGGAATGGACATGTCATAAGACAGAACACATAGTAATAGTAAAAAATAAAAATAAATTTATTCACTGTCTTGTAAGGGGTTATGTATGGATCAAATGACGTTTTGGTCTCGTATGATTATGTTTGCCCTACTTAGGCTAGGCCTTTTCTAACCCAGTCCCTGGCGCATGTGAAGCACAGCTTCCTGCATTGGTAGGCTTGGCAGCCATATATCTACTCGTAAACTCTTAACTTGATAAATATTTTTGTTACTCTTTTGTTTTATCATTTATTCATTGTCATTGCATTGAACAAGTAGCTCCATCTATCAGCTCCAGGAAATGTTTGGACAGACAAAAATGCTCAACACCTGCGTCAGGGAAAGGAAAGGGTTGGTTGGGTTGACTAAATGTTGTAAAAATTAATTAATTTCAAATGCATATAATTATAGTAGGCCTATCTTAAGAATGGAAGGAAGATATTATAATACCCATTTTCAAAAAGGGGGACAAAACAATGTAATTGGGAATTATCAGTGTGGATTTTGATGAAATAGATCAACAACGGATCAGATTTCTACTATTCGGCAAATATTAAGCAAGAAAAGTGAGAATACAACATGACGGTTCATCATTTATGCATATAGTTTAAAAAGTTTTATGATTCGGTTGAAAGAAAGAAATTATATAAAGATTTATTTAAGTTTCGGATATCAAAAAAAACTTGTCAAGCAAATTAAGGTATGCTTGACTGATGCATGTGGCAGGGTATGGGTTGGATGTCACTTGTCGGATACTGTGGGAATACATAACTATTAAACCGAGGAGATGCACTTTTCCCATTACTTTTTAATCTAGCTTAATAGAGTATGCTCTTAGGGTAATGCAATAGTCACGAAAGGTTGACATTACAGAGTACAATGCAGCGACTAGGGTATGCATGTTGGGCACTAGTAAGGAAGCTGTTGCAAGAAGTTATGAGTTATTTTTGTGTTTTCTAAGTAAATGAAGAAATGTATTAAAAATGAACGCAGGAAAGACTAAGTAAGTATATGATCACACAGATAATAAAGATTAGGGACAATAATTTAGAGATTACTGCGAACAACATATACCATTTTACAGGAATAATTAGTTTTAATATTAAATATATAAATTTTAGAAACAATTTTAACTAGCAATACTATTATATTGTTTATTGGGGGAGAATACAATTGGACAATGTAAGAGAATGCCGAAGAAAATGTTGGAAATTAAGTATGTGGGAAAAAAAACCGCAAGGAGGCCAAGACAGAGTTGAGAGGAGCAGATAACAAAAATTGTTAAAATGAAAGGAGAAGAGTGGTGTAAGAATAGAGGAAGACTGAGAGATTTTACTAAACTGGTCACAGGCTGGAAACAGTTGATGAAAATTATGATGATGATGATGATGACAATGTTCTATTACTTGGTCACTAATTTGTTGACATCTTGTTTGCTTTGAAGGAATGTAAAACTAAAAATATACAAAAAATAATTTTACCGGTTGCTCTCACTGGGTATGAAATTTGGTTTCTTTACCTTACTTTACCTTACATGATGGAAAACAAACTTAGGCTGTTCGAAAACAAGGTGCTTGATAAGATCTTTGGTCCTAAAAATGATAGGCTATTGAGGAGTGAAGAAAGCTACTTAATGAAGAGTTACATACCCTGTACTCATCACTAGACATTGTTAGGATAATCAAGTCTTATTGATTAAGGTGGGCAGGACATAGGGCACAAATGAGAAATTCTAGAACTTTATTCAGGCTACTGACTGGCAAACCCAATAGGAAGAGACCATTGGGATGACCTAGACTCAGATGGGAGAGTAACATTAGAACAAACCTGAAAGAAATGGAGTGTAATGAGGTGGACTGGATAGAAGTATCTCAAGATAGGGATATGTGGTGTATGTTTTGTAAGTGCAGCAATACATTTTTGAGTTGCTAATTCCATAGAGGTTTTTTATAACACTGCGTCTTAGTACCCGTTCGGGCTATTACACATAATTCCATTGATTTAGTATATAAGTCCTAGCAATAGCATTGGATTTGCCATTTCCTACTGAGCTATATGGTAGTGCTAAATTTTTAGCTACTTGGTATCTTATGTGAAATAAGGTGCTTATGCCTCATTCTCGCAATTAGAAAAATTTATCTAGCCTAACTGTGATGTTATTAATTATATAATACAATAAAAAGGTAAGCCATTGAAAGATTTAGATTGCCTATTTAAATAATTAGTTCATTAATTTAAAATACAATAAAAATGTGTGTCAGTATGCACCAGTATTTATGAGACCGGACACTATCAGTCTTAGTCAAATTGTTGGTCTCTCCCACTACTTGCAAGACTGATGGACTGAGACTGACAAAGTCCTTATGTGTCTTGGAAAACCTGGAATTTTAACATATTTCTTCCAGGTCTGGAAATGTTATGGCATTTCTCATTTGTCCAATTTTTTCTTGGAATTTTCCTTTCTTTTGTCCATTTTTTAATACTTAACCCTATTAATAATATAATCAAGCCGTTCTCTTAAGGCGTGAGCAAGAAACTGTGTATATAGCTAAAAAAACCGTACTTTCCATCCTCACTAACTTTCTCCACATTTCTCTAGATCCTTGCAAACTCCTTTCACTTTGATAACAACATCCATACACCGAGTCATACATGACTTATATTCTTGAAACTTAATATTTATTATTTATCTTTTTCACACATTCGTCTACAAGATTTATTCACATCCTTCCTGTATGGCCTACCTCTTCCTTTTGATCCACTATTTGCTTCTTTATTCGATCCACACTCCTCCACTGAACATTTCCAAACCAACATAAGCTTTTCTCTCATCCCTTTCAAAACGCACTCCTTCAGCACCCACTCATTAATGACTGTCCACAGGGGTTCGGGGGAAATTTGAGGCAGGGAAAAGTCCAACCATTTTGTTGACGTTTTTAGTATATTCTGGTTCTCATATGGTAATTTCATTTGTATGAAAAACAAAGGCCGATGACACCCGACACTATCAGTATGTGCCATAGTGGGGCAGTGGCAGTGTAAGCACACAGAGTTCTGGTGTCTAAGGGCTAAGATAAGTTCGAGGTTGAGATAAGGGGCAAAGGAAAATTCTAATAATTCAATCTGGCTAATGGCATAATTGAAGGATGAGTCATAAGTCACCTACCCTACCGCGGGTGTTTGGTAGCTATGGCGGGCAGGCGGTGGAGGGTAGGGAAGGGTGAGTGATGTTTTATTTTAGTTTGAATTCAGGCACCCATTATATCGTGGCCTAATTACATGATGATGTGCGCGCAGTTTATTGACATGTGTATTGTAATAATTGTGTAGCCATGAAATTGTTGTTTTTAGTGGACCTATTAAGTTTTGTACAGTGTACAATAGATACATGTTTATAAGTGCCAGCAGTGCTATTATGACCACAACGCAAAACAAATTTGCGACCGTTAGCAGAGAGACACTAGACTTTGCGTCAAAAGTTATTATGGTCTACCACTTTGCGAAAGCAAAGTCCTTGCGAGCGCAAATATTTTCCTAGTAGCGTGACACTAAGTTGCACAGACATTTTACTTGTCCTTTGGGTTGCGTTATGAGGTTATGTTTGCTAGTTTTTGTAATTTATTAGGTGTGTTGTGTTACATTATTTAAACTTGCCATCTCATTAGCCCAATATGATAACCTCAACTTTTTGTGTGTGTTTCACATAATCTAGTCGGTGATCTGGCGGTCTAGGGGTAAGGTGTCAGACTTCTGTGCTGGCGGCCGGGGTTCAATCCTTGGTCGCGGCAAAGATTTTATCTGCTTACCAAACCCTTCCTTCACCTCTGACAAGACATCTTGTAAATGTGGAGAATGCCAGGCCTCCACCGTGGTTTGGATTCCACGTTAAACTGTAGGTCCTTCATTTCATCTCACATCTACCATTACACATTAGCGTAAGTGCGTATAACCCAAATGGGTAGTAAGACGCGGTGCTAATAATAATAATAATTCACATAATCTAACTTTAAATAGGGCTATATCATAATATAGGCCAAGAGTGGGAATAGCACACTTACACTGAATGTTAAAAGAATATTTTATTTGAAACACAACACTATCAAAATGCATTACTATTCACCATCAACATACTGATAATTCAGGTGATAAAATAATAAAACATAGGCATAATATGTTTAAGATGCCTCAACAAAACTTTAATGATGTAATCATACGTAAACTGAATCGTACATACAGTAGTAGTTACTATCCACCTTAATGTGAGTTGTAGACCTCTGAAATATTGCAGCCAAGACTGGAAATAACTAAATAGGCCCTAGCTTAACATTTGCATGCGGTTTGGCTTAGGCCTAGGTTTTCTAATCATAAAAGGTTTACTAAAGTTATCTGAAACCCTAATTAGTATTTAAACCTAGTTATACTGACGTGGATCTAGGGTTAAGGTGTCAGACTTCTATGCTGGCGGCCGGGGTTCAATCCTCGGTCCTGGCAAAGATTTATCTGATTACCAAACCCTTCCTTCACCTCTGACAAGACATCTTGTGAATGTGAGGAATGCTAAGCCTCCACCGTGGTTCGGATTCCACGTTAAACTGTAGGTCCTTCATTTCATCTCACAATCACCCTACCATTATACATTAGCGTAAGTGCGTATAACCTGAACGGGTAGTAAGACGCAATAATAATAATAATATCTGACGTGAATAAATTGCAAACAACTCATTATAAAGAAATAATATCCTTATATTCTTAATCACTTAACTTAAGTCTCAATAATACCTTTTAAGTAAAGATGCATTTTATTATTTTTAGCCATCCAAATCAGAATCTAGACCTGTGTTCAGAGTATTAATATAAACCCAATGGGTAGAGACTATTGGGAAGACCTATACGCAGATAGGAGGATAACATTAGAATTGACCTGAAAGATATAGGGTGTAATGAGGTTGACTGGTTAGAACTAGCTAAGATAGGGATAGATGCATACTTTTGTAATTGCGTCAGTGAACTTTTGAGTTCCTAATGCCATAGAGTAAGTAAAGTGTGATATTCAACATTTAAAAGTAGTTGCACATCATTTTCATATAAATCACTTTCACTGCAGCCTGAATTGTGTGGATAGATGTTTATAACTCACTGATAGATTTAAACTATGTTCATGATAGCTTTTTACTTGAATGACAGTTGAAAAATCATAAGTTTAGGTTTTGGATTGCCAACACTAGTAAAAGATCACAATTTTGTTAAAAATTATAAGTTTCTTAATGATATGTTATATTTTACATTAAAAATAATGTAAACTTAAGTTTTCTCACACTATTGCATTACTTTTAATAATTTATTTTTATCCAATCTGAAATATTTTAAACATAATTATTCTTCATTTTGGAATGTTACCGATAACATGTAATAGTGCATACATTAATACTTAATAATACAGACATCTATTTTCTTGGAAAAAAGAAAATACTTGTGATTTTTTAAATATAAAATCAATTATGTTATGATTATTTTATCGTATTTAGAAATATTTAACTGAATATTTTATCAACTGGGTAATTCCAACAGATTCCACCAGGAGGTGGCGGCACCATTTAAAAAAAAATTGAAATAAATAAATATATAATTCATACAACACACATTGAGGACTCAAAACCAAATTTAGAATATTCTTATTCGTCACCATTAAATAACTTAAGGTGAAGGGGGGAGGGAGAGATGCTCTGAAAACTACAGTTGAAAGGGTTTGCATTATTTTTAATATCTTGCTTCTATAAAAGATATCAACTTGAACCAAAAAATGTTCTGTTTACCATTGTCTGTACTTCATTTTAATGTATTGGTAGACAACTTGACTAAATATTTTAATGCCTGCACTGTACTGATAAAATAAGGGGGGAGTTTTTTTTTGGTAAAAATTTAACTACCCATAAAACCTTTAATTTTAAAATAACCAGTTTCGTTATTTTTTTTTGCCATTTCCTCACACATAGAAGTAAAGGATAGGCCCCACAGAGTTTGATCTGAATTTATTCTTATGACTAAAAAATTCTTAAATTTGGCTAATTTTTGTGTACTTTCACTTGTCATATCTAAAAAGGAGGTAAGTAAAAAATTTGTAAAAAAAATTTTTTACAAATATTATCTTTTAGTGTGATTATCATCACCAAATTTCCTTATGATGTATAACCTACTTTTTGAGGGAAAACTAAATCAAATTGCCAACATTTCCATTTTGGATGCTCTGTAGCAGTTAATACTGACGGAAGTAATGTTGAATGAAATCTAGCCATGGCTTTAATTTTGTATTACACTAAACAAAAATGCATTTCAGTATGTTTAAACAAACTACTTGTAAGTATAGTTTCATTTTAGAACACATTTATTTAAAATAAAATTCATTTTAAAAACTTGGTGTGTAGGGCTAACTAGAATTATTAGTTAATTCAAGTGATTTGGACAGCTGCATTAGTGTAAAATTAAATTGCAGCTACTCACGTCCATACTGAATCTCTACATGCTCATGACGTTAACTGTAAAAAGGTTTATGATATTTTGGTGCTTGTCTCTCTTATGTTGTGGGCTTATTGAGCACGGACTGAAAGTGGTGCAGCTTTTTTTTGTGCCTATAGACAAATGAGTTTATACGAGGTGGCACAGGTTTGCCTGCACCGTTAAGTCAAATTCGTTTAATAAAATTTGAACAAGATAAATAGAATTACATAAGTTTTAAATAAGGTTTAAATCAAACAGTCCATTGTTATTTAAGATAACTATTCAGTTACCATAGTCGTATACTTCCCGATAGGCAGGAATAGAAATAAGCACCTTGATTACTAGGAACTAACAGAAGTAAGATTTTACACAAAGTTTAGTTTAGTAACGTTTAAAATAAGGATCAACGCTCATTCTCTTATGAAGGAGCCTCAACATGGCGGCAGTCAAAAATAACTTACTAAAATAAATTTAAGGTTAAGCCACAATACATAAAAAATCCAGTCAAGTGAATCCTAGTCTTAGACCTGATAGGTCTATAAATGATTAATAAAAAAAATTTAAGTCAATAGTAACAAGGGTATTTTATCCTAATTTTTTAGAGTTACTATAAGGGTATTTGCAAAAGCTAGCTTGAGATAACTCCACTGAGATATACATGAACCAAAGAACAATCTCCTTGAAGAGGAACCAGCATTTTACAAATAGTAGATGGCGAGCAATTAGGCATCTACACGGTTAAAATACTATGGCCGGTCAATTCTTAATAAGTACTTCGTGGACATCCAATAGTATATTTATATTTCCACCCATTACTAGGGCACACAGTAAATAGTACAAACAATACTAGTATAACCTGATACAAACGTCACCTAAAGGGGCCGGAGACACTAGTGCTGCGCGCCACCATTACAAACTAGTGCTCACACAAGTGAACCATAAATACACTAAAAAGAGACAATAGTGACTGCTATCTGTCACTGACCTAACTAGATCATTAAAGAAAATGTTAGATAACCTGATATTCACCATAAAGAGATTCTAAATGTGGTCATACCGTTTAGGGAGTCATTATTTCCTAACATATATATATAACTATGTCTTAAAGACTTAGAAAAAGAAATCAGACACACTGAACCAGTGTATAAAGTCGTCTGGACCTAGGTAAATAGTGCATTGAGTCCTTGAATCTAAACTAAGCCATATGGGCATAGGAAAATAAAGTCGGACATTTTGACAAAAAATACTATGTCCAATGGACATGAATAATAAAGTCAAACATTCTGACACAATAAAATATGACGGACATGGATTATAATATAAAGTCAGACATTCTGACACAAAAACCTATGTTTTAATAGATATAGATAATAGTCAGAAATTCTGACTTAAAAAAACTGTCTTATGGACAAGCAAAAAGGAGTTTAGAATCTAATCCCGATTCTAAATTGTAGATACGTAAAGTCTCAGAAGAGGTTTCCTCTGCGATGGAGTGGTTAGATCGACGCCTGACACATCATATTCACTAGTTGATTCCTTGTTCTTACTCCATTGAATTGATACAATAGACTATATTAGGTGAAGCGAGCAGTGATGCGTATATAGTAACAGAACAGATCTATCAAAAGACAGGCTAGCATCAGGACATCTAATTCTGTACTGATAGTTTACCATCTAAAAATCGTAAAATCTAAATAAAAAAAACCTATGTAGTCTATTGTACCATTGTTTTCAAAAGTGAGAGCAGGGGATTCTCCAGTATGTCCTAACCATTATCTCATAAATTCTGCTAAAGTTAACCTTGAAATATTTTATGCTTAATCCACACTTTGATTTAGTGCAATTTAAAAGAATATGGGCCGGATTTATAGTCAAACTTGATGCACTTCAAATGCGGCTCAAAACCAAACACGAGACGACACCTACCTAAACTCAAATGGAATGAGCCGTTATAAAACTTATGGTCAGTTTTGAGACCCACTAACTTTGACTATGAAACTCTCCCTATGAATCTGGCCCTTAAATCATCGCTTTAGATAGAAATCCTGTAACCCCTTCATATAGTGACACAATTTCAGAATGTGTATGTGCCTAAAAATACTATTACAATAAGTTGCAATCTTAATAAAATAATGTTTGTAATATATAGAGACTGGAAAAGTTGGATTTTGTCGATGGAAAACCTGGAAAAAGGGGAATTTCAAATATAGTTTGGCAGGACACTGAAATCTGTTTTATACCAAAAGAAAATAATAGCTCTCAACGTTATACACCCACTAGCATTTCATTCCTAATAAATGGTTTCAGAAAATTGCATATTTACAATAACAAGCGAAGGATTCTAAGGGGATGGATTCATTATGTACTTTGTTATGGTTACAAGGGAGGTTAAAGTTTAAATACCAGCAACTGTATTGGCATGGTATTTTTCATTGACTCAGTAAATTTTTTTCCTTCTATCCATCAGACGCATTAGGCATGGGTCACAGTTAAGGTATACACAAGACACTCAGCCTTACAGCGGATTTGCTGCATTCATCATGCCAGGTTAAGTCCTTGGGCACTGGGCGTGCGAGTTGCAGTCCTTGGCGATCAGCACTTCTAAGAGAAATTTGTTTTCAAATGGTTGGTTGTAAAGGGGGTTGCTACCTGAACTTAGCTTTGGGAAAATGGGTTTTCAAAGAGCAAAAATAATGTATTACTCAATTAACTTATTTATAAACCTTATTGTTTCTACCTATATTCAAACAATTTTAGAGGATCTTGGTTTTCACCGAAATGTGCATATAGTTCGTTCACCGTAGGAATTGTTTTCTGAAAGGCCTTTTTCCCTAGCAGAAATCTATTATATAGTAGGATATTGGTAGGAAAAAAGACCTTTCAGAGAGTAACTCCTACCATGAATGGAGTATAGATATCCAAATTTTCTTCGAAAGGAAATCCGTACTTATGTGAACCAAACTGCTCTCCTTTGATATTGTTCTAATATTATTTCTTCTTCTAACTTATTATTATTATTCATATTTAGACAACCATTGTCACGTTAACTTTCCTCAGATTCAATTAGAATTATTTTGAGTTTTTTTAAAAACTGGATTATTATTATTTCAAATTCTTTTTATAGAGACCATGATGAAGAAATTGTGTATACATATTTACAAACCATGGTATAATTCAAAACAAGTTTGTCCACTCTAAAATATTTATTGGCATAAACTAGTTCAAAATGATCCAAACATATGAGGTTAAACGTAGAAGAAAGGTTAACACTTAAAGTGGTTGATGCGACCTGCAAAAGGTAATTTTTAAACTCAAATTTGGTTGGCGCAGTTAAGAGCTTAAGAGACTACTCAGTTAACCATCATGCTTTATAACATCTGTGCATGCACTGATGTAGCATAAGAAACACACAGCTATCTATGAGAACTCATGTTGTTAAAACATTTAAACTTAGTAAATTGTTTAAGGTTTGGTAATGCTAGTCTGAGCTGTAATAATTATCTCTAAAATGTTCGACACTTATGCATATAAAGGCATGTCACTTTGGCTTAAATATTGTGGGGGTGCTCATGTGGACATTATACACTATTTATAAAGAGTATTTGCAGATGTTAGTCACACTGCCATAAGAAAAAGTTTTTAGAACATAAAAAAAGTTTTGGTAGGCTTGTCCTAAAGATGTCAAAACTGATGACTGTAGAACCCATTATTTGGTATGTGAATAAGTTCCCGAAAACAGATTTAAAGTGATGTTGAGGTCCATTCCCAACTTGTCTAGCTTAAAAAAAAGGGTGAGGGGGGACTGGGAGGAAGTCCCGTTTAACAACACAACAATCAAAGGTTGGCAAGGATTCCAACTCTCAAGTGAAGAAGCCCCGAGCAAAAGACCCAAAGCGAAAAGGGGTAATAATCTGCCCTTTTGGGGGCTGTCCTCAACTTGTCTAACTTCAACAAAGGGGAACAGAATGAAGTCCCATTTAACAGCATGCTCGTCGAAGGTTTGCATGAATTCCCAACCCTTCTTAAGGCCATAAGCATCAGGCAAAAGACCCAAAACAAAAAGGTAATAATCTGCCCTTTTCACGCCCATCCTCAAATAATGCAAATGAATGTCTGACAAAGAAGTGGTCGCTAATAAACATATAAAAAATGTTAACTTGATCAATCATTTAAATAATAAGAATTAGAACCAAAACATCAAAAATAAATAATTAAAGAGTTAACAGTTTAAAAAAGAAGATGAAATAGACTAAGGCAAATGTTAAAGGGTAGCTTGAAGAGCCCAAGATTGAAAATTTTGAAATTGCAGTAGAGAAGTATATCTTACATAGAGAATCCAAGAAACGTCACATCAGTAGAAGATGGCAAACTAGTGTTCAATTAATGCTCAGATGAGGCCAGCCTATATCCACAAAGTGTGCCTACAACCCTAGCTAATGAAATCACGTTAATATTTCACCTCAAAGAGTTTATATAGTTTTTATCACTTTATTCCCTATCCACTCTGGGGCTAAGAATTAGTGGATAGGTTGTTTCTAGTCGATCAATCAGAGGTGATCTTCGGCGGTGGCTTCATTAGCAGAGACCAGGTGAACTTCTTTCACCTGACTCGTCCATGAGTGTGGGTGATAATGCAGCTTCAGCTCTCTAAGCTGACATGAAGAGTGCAGAGACTGAGCACATAGAAACTTATGATCATGCTCAAATTGGAGTTGTTTCATTCTTGTGGCGTTCACAATGCAACATGTGTGTCGGTTTTCCAACTATCTATAGTCATGTAACATTTACTATCATTAACATCCAAAATAATTGTAGAGAGATTCTTTATTAGTTTTAGTAAGAAAATCTGTTTTTGAATTAAATTAGTGTAACTGAAAAGTCACTAGATTGATAATATTATAGATTTAAAGGAATCCTTCATTCAACTAGTAATAAGACATGACAAAACACCTGGTTGGTATTACTAAAAAAATACAATCTGCAAGTATTTATCATAATCACCATGCCCACCTCAAAACTTCCTTTTTGCGGAAATATTCCTGTATCATGTTTTAAGGTGCAAGAGAAATGTAAAGAAAGTCACAGATTTGAGAAATACATCAGTAATCATTTGATAAATTTCTGTGGTTATGGTTATGAGATTTTGTCACAAAGCTTTACTAAAATAACTAGTCTACAAAACTCACCAATAATTAATCCTTCAGTACATGAGTACCAAGAATATATTTCTAACTACTGAAAGACAAGAATAATCAAAAGTTAGAACCTTCTCACTGACTGATTCTTAGGGGAGCTTCAACAATTTGACTTCATTTTGAAAATTTTACATAGCTTTGGCTTTGCTTCAACAAAGAATTCCAGCTAATGCAACTACAAAGTTTCACCATTAAAAATAACTAAAATAGATATTTATTTAAAACACCCCTAATTATTATATTATTTAAAGCTGCTCTTGGATGATGAAATCAATAGTTTGACAATGTTGTCACTACTTTGGGATACACATAAAATAATACCCAGTCACCTGTGTGGATAGTTTGAGTACCTATCTTTTAAGAACAGTTCTAATTGGCTTTAAAAAAGTCATTTGTTGCGTCAATATTTATTTTCGATATCACATTGTAGTTACAACTGAAGATTATTATCATTGACATATACACATTTTTGAGCAATATAATGTAGGTACTCTTAATTTACCCTGAAATATAGCAGGCTTACACTATTACTCTAAGGGCTGGTGCTATGACTACCAAATAAATATTGCTATCGGGAGGTCAAAGCTAGTGACCAGATAAAGTTTATCAGCAACTTAAATATTAAGTTTATCAGCAACTTAAATATTGTATGCGTATTAGGAACTGAATTTATCTGCCGAATAACTATCTGTAGGATAAATATATTTTTATGCAGAAAACGCAAGGTTGGTACTATTTTGACTGGTGCACGCATGCGTATAAGCCCTGCTGCTACCACTACAACCTGGCTAGTGGCGACAACACTCAACATTTGTTCAATAATGCCGGCTTAACGAGTGCGTGGAAACAAATGATGTAATGTGGGTGCAGAAGCTAGGTTGTCTTGCAAGTAGTAATTTTGGTGTCTGCCAAAATGTGGTCAATAGTTTGATACAAAGTTTACAAAATTTAATTTATTGTACTCGCATTTAAATAGTTTGTTCTTATACAACTAAAACTCTACAAATAGCTTGTCATTTTTTTATAAAAGTGTGAATTGAATGTTCTAACTTTATACATAGTTAGAGCCTGAGCCTGTGCCTACTAAACATGTGAGCCAAGATTCTAACCTAAAAACAGATTCTGACAGGCAAAAACTCATGAAATCTATGGCACTATGTCAACACCCATTTTAACTTTCAGATAAAAGTTGTCATGTACTTAAAACCTCCCAATAAAAATGTTATGGATAAATACATTTTATCTGGCAGATAAATGCTATCTGGCAGTCTTTGCTCAAAGCATTGCTCCCAACAAACCGAAAATAAAGATAATAAACTAATTTCTTGGTCAATATGCATCTGGAAAAAAGATAGAGCTTTAAAAAAGTCATTGGTATTTTAAAATACGCTTGCAAATATTTTTGAAATGTGTAATAGAAGACCTAATAACACAGCTTAACCTATTAGTTTTATCTCCAATTCATGTGTTTTTGTGAAGAGCACCAACACATTTTGACCATGTCACACGTAAACAGACCAAGTGACAAAGACAATAGTTTCTCGGAAAAATACACTTTAGAGAGTATGTATATTACTATTGTTTAATTTACTATAATGTTTAATTCAAGTGGTACCCAATAATTTGTTTTTTTAAACAATTTGGTTCTTGGTCTAATTTCACTTTCTTGACTTTAGTCAGATTTTGCTAAGCAAAAATAGACCATTTGCCACAGATGGAATTTGGTCTTTTAATGCAAAATATATTTCAATTAATCACCATACAAAACTTTTAAAACAAATTAAAAATAGGACACAAAAAATCTAGTAAATAATTTATATACATAGTTTAAATAAAAATGAATTACAATTCAATACACAATTTAAAACAGATAAATAAGAGTAATTATATATATATATTTAAAAAGTAAAGAAAGTATTTCACTAACTTCCTGTAAACTTAATTTTAAGATATATATAGTACAAACATAAATAATAAGGTAACATTTATTAAACTTTACATGCTTAAAGAGCATAGAATACCTTGAATGATAAAGTGCATACACATCCTAAAACCTCATTACTCGGTTTTAATATCAAAATCAAGACTTCCGATGAAGCCATCTACATCGTCCTAAACTATATCATCCTCAACAAGGTTCTTGTAAAATTTCTTGGTATAGGTGGGAATAAGATGCACAATGGATTTGATGACTGCTAAAATCAATGATGATATTGGCTTACCATTAGGCCACAGCGGTTGCAGCTGATTAAAGATATTATCAGAGTGACTGCGACCTGGGGACTTTTTTAATATTCCCTTTCTGAGAATCTTCTTTGAAAGTATTGCNTGGTGAGCTTTGAATTGGTGAAGAAAAAAAAAAGGGGGGGGGGGGTGATTCTTTCTTGGCACTATTTACTTCTCGTGTCATCAACCAACTCTGTCCTTTTTTCTTTAGTGATGTGGTTCCAACAAAATCACCACTATTCATCATTTTGACGAGCTTATTTCTTTTGCAACATCCTAACATTACATTAATGTAGTCCTCTGTTGTAACTTTAATGCACTTTCAATGTCCTCGAACACTGCTATTCAATATCCTAATATCAGGAAGCTTAATGTGATCTTTTCTAGAGTTGGATGGGTT
Source organism: Timema shepardi (assembly GCA_902151425.1). Lineage (NCBI taxonomy): Eukaryota > Metazoa > Arthropoda > Insecta > Phasmatodea > Timematidae > Timema > Timema shepardi. The sequence continues at coordinate 79,586 of CABFVX010000128.1, read as the reverse complement.
TACACAATAGCTTTCATCAACAAAGTTAGTTTAATATTGCGATTCTGGCTACCGCACGAATCCAACCATAAAATCATCTCCTTCACATTGTTTCTCATATTTATTTCCACATGCCTTTTTATGTATGATACTACCTCTCTTAGCTCTACTCAACATACTGAATTTTTGCCTAGCTACTAATTTATTATATAACTGATCACTACTGTAGTTTCAACAACCTTAAATCTAATCAATAAATAACAATACAGGCTAAGCGACATTAATAAGAGTTACAAAATTCACTGGAGTAAATTAAACTCACTGCAGAAAACATGCCACATAGTCTTTATGCAAAGTACAATGGCAATGTTTGTCTCTAACAGTGGCGGTTTGTGTATAGGCACTACGGAACTGCAGAATCACCTATTTACACTTAATATTATCGATAACATTTAATATAATGAGGCCTTTTTTCTTTATTTTTGTAGTACATTATGTATTCCTTAAGCTTAGTGTCACTATTTCATTAGCCATCTCCCAGTTTATGAAAAAGATACAATCTTTGTATGGAACTGCGCGCTTCACAGTGCCAGTGACATGGTGTTTGACTGTTGTGCGCATGCACACATAAGAGGGGAGTGGTGAGGAAGGAGGGACTGCCAGGTAGAGGGCACTGTTGCTCTTGCAGTGCCGGCTCTGGTGTGATGGTGGAAGGAAGTTTTTTTTACTCGGCGTGTGTTGTGCTTAAAAACCGTGTACCAATATTCTTGAATGTGATCCATGTCCTTGCATCCCCAAGAAATAAGTTCTGTGACTAAGTAAACTTCAACAGCTTAAGTTTTCACAGCTCTCTCTCCATGAGAAAGTTACAGTTAAGAAAAGAGGTTGTTCAACACCTGATATTCTAATATCTCAGCCAGGCAAAAGCAACAAGAAATATATTCATAGCTTTAATTCTGAATGGTACCAACGGAAAAGTTGACTTTGCGGCTGTGAAGTAAAAAATGCACTGTTTTGCTTCACCTGTTAGTAGCACCCCCACTAATTTTAGCTACGAGCCGCCACTGGTCTCTTACTGTGCACGGGTGTTACTTGGTCTGTTCATCTATAACTAAAACATACTCATAAACGTATGGCTCTTGGTTTAAAAGTTCACATACTGCCATCTAGTAAGAAAGAAACTGTATAAAATTGTAGACATATAGCATCATTCTTTAGTTACAAGATGACACCACTAACTATGGCGCTTGGTCTGTTTATGCATAACATGGTCCATTTGTCTTTACTAATTCTCGTGTCAAGAACTTGATAGAAAACATTGCAAATAACCATTTTTAAAAGCTCGTATATAAAATACTGTTTTTTTGTAAACGTTGATGAATTTAAAAAATTAATAATAGTATCAACCCAGAAATTCAAGAAGTAATTTTTCATGACACACTGCCTATATTCAATGACCAGGACACATTCCCCGACCTGCCTGGGCCTTGGCAGATCTTACTCGCCATACTTTGTTGACCCAGCCAATCACATTACTCCAGCTGCATGCAGTTTCTGGGTCATATTTCCATGTTTGAGCTGGTTCATGTCAGCGGACCCGCCTCTGTGCCGTAGTTGGCTAATGCGCTAGTCGTGTTAAGCTCGACTGCTGGGGACGAGGAGATCGAGGTTCGAATCTCGGTCAGGTGAACTTTTTTCCTATATGGTTTTCCACTCTTCTTCCACGCAAATGCAGGTTCACTTCCTCTAATTCAACCTTCCCAATTCCTAATCCATTAGTTTAATTAGTACTTAAAGCGTATAACCCGAACGGGTTTAAGACGCGGTGCTAAATAATAATAATAAACATGTCAGCGGAATATGGGGACATTTCATTTAGACATTATATCATGCAGGGATTGTATCACATGCTATGCTCATGTAAACATATATCCACTAGAAATAACAGCCTCACCATATTGTGGTAGTTGGAACATCTTGAGACATTTAATAACAAGATGGGTTGTCGATAATCCACATCTTTCATATAACCTTGAGGAAGTAGCAGATTTGGCTGCCTATTTAAGATGGCCTCCTAGAACATGACAAAACCTTGTTTCTGATTATGGCATTATGCGTGGGGGCTTTAAGACACATTTCATCTGTAAATGGCTTTTAACAAATTCAACCTTGGCTTATAAATAATGCACAGTCTGAGAGTTCATACTCTTTCATCCACTCATGCCAAGGAGTCACCGGAGAAACCACTCATTAATGAATACCAGCATAATAGAGGCACTTGTACACAGTTTGGCTTGACAGAGCCCTTCTAGTTTTCACTATCACATCATTCTGAAGACATTCTGAGACATTATTTGTCAGAAGTGATTCCAGGTCCTCGCTTTCACACACATCAATTTGTTGCATTGAAAAACCCTTCTGATGCTGGTTGCAGTCAAATGAGATGTTTCTCTTTCTGCATAGTATATATAGTATGTACATTTTCTTCACCTCTCAAGTCAAATGGCAATGCCTAATTCAAACCTCATAAATAGAGGTGGGACCTAATGGTGAAGTTTCTTGGCTCATGTTGGTGACACATAAGCTTATTATTTAAAAAAAACTTATTCATTAAGTGTACACTACGTTTATACCCTGATGGTAGCCATCATACCTATGTGGTTTACACTCTGTACCTATCTTTTAAGCTACACCATAGTCCCCATGCAAGCAAAGTAAGCTTACTACCTTTAAGGGTAAACCAAGTGTACCCATTGATCAGAAAAGGGTGACTAACAAACGGGCTTTCAAAATTATTTTCTATTGAATAACACTACTCATCTAAGCCTATTTGTTGGTCATATTTGTTATACTTTGTGTATACTTATAATAAATTTAAATACTATCCTTCGCAAAAATATTAAAATTATATAATCTAGGCCATTAATAAGTAAATATTGAAAGACTAAGTTCCATTCAAATTCAATTTAGTCTGGTGCAGTTACAATGGTAGTTAGTCGAACAGAAACGCTATAAAACTTACAAAAACCCATACTAAATATTAATATGCTCATATTAGATGTGCTTCACCTGTTACTTTGGTCAGATATAACCATTGTAAATCAGTTTAAACTAAAAAAATAATAATTAAGTACCATGTAACCCTCCTCGGTGGCGTAGTTGGCTAACACGCTAGTCGTGTTGAGCTCGACGACTGCTGAGGACGGGGAGTTAGAGGTTCAAATCTGTCTGGTGAACTGGGGGTGGTGTTTCCTAAACGGTTTTCCACTTTCCCTCCACGCAAATGCGGGTTCACTTCCTTTAATTCAACCTTCCCAATCCCTAATCCATTAGCGTAATTAGTACTTAAAGCGTGTAACCCGAATGGGTAGTAAGACGCGGTGCTAAATAGTAAAATAAATAAAAGTTCCATGTAAAATCCCTTTAGGTTATACACACATGTATGATGAAGAAAGTCATATTTGGATGAAGTGTATCCACATTCATGTGGAGTGAGAGAGGGAAACCTTTTAGGAAAAACCCCCATCACTACATTTGATCAAGATTCTAACCATGATCTCCCTATCATCAGCAGTCTAGTATAACACAAGTGACACCTTAAACCATGCAGCTACTGAAGCCGGTAACTTAAAGAGCTGAGCAGTTAAGATGATGTAAATATCATAACAAAAAATTAAAATGGTGGGTTCATCCTATTATTTTTATTAGGTATTTTCTCACATGACGGGTCCAGTTCTTTTTCAATTAACTTCTGAACACTCCTTCCCAAGCTCTTTCCCTCAACCTTTCCTTATATGATGTCGTGCAGAAGACAGTTCCTCCTAAGGATGTGTCTGATCCAGTTTGATTTGTACTGATGAATCACATTCAAATGGTTCTCTTCTCACCCACTCTTCATAGGACTTGCTCATTTGTCACCCTGTCTGTCCAACTGATTTTCTCAAGTCTTCTCCAGCACCACAGTTCAAATTACTCCAAGTATTTCTTTTTTTTATCTTCCTAAGAGTGCATGTTTATAAGTAAGTAAAAAAAGGGCAAGTGCTTACAGCAGCTGAAGAGCTCAAGAAAGCCGACCATCAATTTATTATAATTCATAGTTGTCTACAAAACACAGTAAAACAGCACAATTGACTTAAAATCGACACATCCAGTCATGCTGTAATTGGGTCAAGTTTCATTCCAAGGTGTAAGTGGGGAATGAAGGTCTTAGTCTCCAGGAATAGTCATTATTCTATTTTATCTTAACACATAGTTATTTTGAGACACTGAAAATAAACATAGAAACTTCAGCCTTGAATGGTTGCCTAAAAACCTCGGATACTTAAATGGTTTAAGCCTATGTGGAGTTGATTATCATTTATGTTAGTGATTCAAAGTTAACTATCAAATGCAGACTACAGTAGCCCCATGGCTTTTGTGTGCTTACTGACAGCTGACGACTTTGAAAGGTTACCAGACCAAATTTTGTATCCCTACGCCGAACCATATGATCTGCAAAAACATGTGTTTAGCAACTGTCAGTTCTGACAGTCAAAATTTAGGTTTGTACCTTAATGTTGATTGTCAGAAGTCATCAGTGAACTGTCAGTCAGCACTAAAGAAGCCATGGGGCTACTGTAGCTCACATTAATGACAAATGCATCAAAGGAAATGATTTATAAATATAGCTTTCTCCTATTTTGATGCATAATTTATTTGTCTGGGTGCTTATGCTTTCAAAAGCTGATCGATTGTTAAAAGACAATTTGTTTTGGTGAATGAAATCTATTTTTTTTTCATAAAAAGCAAAAATTAATAAAGCCCATTTTGACTAGACCATTTCAAACAACCAGAGCTTTTCTAAATTTTTCACATTGATAAGAACTTAAATGAAATCGTTTTACAACATCCTCTTCATTTTATATCGAATCATTTTTCTTTAAAGACTCCAATAAACAAATCAATTGCCGAGTCAAGCATTGATATTTAAGGCAAACTACACAGCTTGTAAATGTTTTTTTTTTGTAAAATGTTTTAGTGCCAGTGTGTCAGATATTTTCATTATGTATTTATTGGATTAAATATTTGACAAGCACAACAATTAGACCACTGATTTACCCATTTGTGAAAGGGAACAAACAAGTACAATGTCAAATTAATACATTTTAGAGCTTCCCAGGATATGATTGATAAGCCTCCCTCCCTCCCTCTCTCCAAGACAACATAATAGCCCATTTAACCCTCTCAAACGTTCTACCGCAAGGCAGCATTATAGTCCATTTACTTCTCTTATCATTCTTCTGCCTTAAGGAAACATCGTAACCCACTTTATCCTATTAAGCTTCTTTTACCTCAAGGCAACATCATAGTCCATTTACTCCTCTCCCCACTCCTCTACTTCAAGACAATAACATAGCCATTTACTCCTCTCAACCTCAAGGCAACATCATAGTCCGTTTACTCCTCTCAACATTCCTTGACCTCAAGACAATATCGCAGCTACTTACGCCTCTCAACCTCAAGGCAACATCATAGTCCATTTACTCCTCTCAACACTCCTCGACCTCAAGACAATATCGCAGCTACTTACGCCTCTCAACCTCAAGGCAACATCATAGTCCATTTACTCCTCTCCCCACTTCTCTACTTCAAGACAATAATGTAGCCACTTACTCCTCTCAACCTTAAGGCTACATCATAGTCCATTTACTCCTCTCAAGACAATATCGTAGCCACTTACTCCTCTCAACCTTCTTCTACCTTAAGTTAACATAAGCCCAGGGATATAACAGCACACCCGACTGGGATTCAATCTCCAATCACTGGCAATCATGTCTCCCATAAGAGTGGGTTTAATGGTCATTAAGAGAGTTTTTACCCATACCAATGATCATGTGAACTAAATACCATTTTCACGTTGTCTGGATGGCTGATGACAGGGAAGTTGGGGAGTGAATAACGGTTTTGTATTCTGAAAGTGGTTCTTTTAAAATGGTTTTGCACTCTCCTTCAACACACATATGGGTACATTTCCTCTAAACTCTACCTTATTCATCCTTGTTTCATTAACATAATTAAAATGCATTTATGCTGGACTGGGAGAGAGATATGGAACGAAACATGAGAGTGTTAACTTTAATTCAAACTCCCCTATTCTGGATCTGGTACTGTCTGTTATGGCAAGTAAATTTAGTCCAATTGGAACTCTTTTTTTGTAAATCTAATTAAAAGTGAAATTTGTTTTATTCAGTGCTCGATTAAAAGTGAGCTTGTAATTGTGGTCACTAGGTTGAGTAAGAGAACAAGGTAAAACATTTCCTCTTCTAACAAGTTGTTTGTTTTGCATTATTCACACAATGAGCAACAGAAAAATAAAAGGTCTAAAGTTGTAAATAAATTCAGGTATAGGAGGGGATGTTTGAAAGGTTGCTCCGCTCCCATCACCAAAACTACTCTTATGTAAAAGAAAAGCTTTAAAATCTATCACTAGTGTTCATTAACATAGGATATAGCCGATAAACCTCTGGTGAAGAGCCCTAAAGGTCATATGTCTTTCATTACTTTATGGCAGTCTAATGTGGAGTTTGATGATGAGCGACATTGTTAGCTATCAGCTTTTTGTGTTGATAGATTGTGCAGGGGCTGTATTTATACATCATATAATGACACAATAATTTGATATGGATTATCTGCTTTTTAGAAATGATTTTCAAATATACATTGAAAAATTATATGCAAGCAAACATGGATAGTCAAGTCGTACTTTGGCACTATGTGCCAAATATTCGATCGTCTCCTTTGTCTTTGTGTCATTTTTCAACTTATATTTATAAAATATGATGTATAACAGATTGAAATTTTATTTAAAGGGAAAGAAAAGTTAAAATTGTGGAGGTGAGGTTAAAGTGGACAGTCACTCTAAGATTATAAAAATTCACTTTATGTACATTTCTACTCATTTGCGAAATGAAGGTAACTTTTTTCACTCTTTAATATTATTTTTTAGCATTAATGACAGTTCCCACCCTAATATTTAAAAATATAAGTCTTGAATAAAAATTCAAAATGGTCCTGTGTATTTCATTTTAAAAAAAAAAGCTTATGTTCTGTATATCTCATGTTTTTTTTCATTAAACTAATGTAAGTGTAATGTGGTTTGTGTGCAGTGTTACAGCTAAAATGTTTGTCAACAGATATGAACATTGAATGTGACCTAGACTAGGCTACCCTTGAAGACTTCTGTGGCAGAAAGAGATCGCTGAGAAACGTTAGAATTCATCAGTTTGTCATCTTGATATAGGTGTTACACGAAGAAAGAAGAGTAGATTTCATTCTCTGAATCAGAAAGGTAAACCCGCAAAACATAGAACTTCCCAAGCATCTGCAGGCTACTTTTGACAGTAAACATCCAGTATCGTTCTGTTCATATTTAGATCACTGGAGTTACATTTGGTGAACCATTTTTACCGATAGAAACATCTATAATTTTTTTTAAATTTTTAGTTTGGCAAGCAAAATTGTTTTACTCTACATACACAATTCGACACATATAGGTCATTAAGTTGACCAATCTTGTCTACACACAACTTATATTGCATGTGGAAAATAACACTTTATCATTGAATTGTAGCTTGGTCACAAAAGGAAAAATAGTGGATCATTGGACCCAAAGCTTTTAAACTTGGTATACAGGTCCATTTCAACATTAAATTGAGGCAACTTAGTCCTGATATGTACCTGGTGAGCAAACGTCATCTCCTTGAAAAATAGGTGCAATTTTTTAGTTTTTCCCATATATCTCAGTAAGAGTTAACTTTATCAGGATGAAAGTGGTTAAACAAATAAAATATAACAAAATTCCTCAAAAAAAAGTTGGATCTAGATTTATTATAGGATGTACAGTTTAACAAATATATTGCTGCAAACATACAGTGAACTTTAGAATATACAGAAATCTGTCTTGGTGAGCAGAGTTTTAGTTTTGTACAGTAGCCCCATGGCTTCTTTGGTGCTGACCAAAAGCTCACAGCTGACAGCTAAAAGCTTTGAAAAGTTACCAGACAAAATTATGTATCCCTACGCCGAACCATATGATCTGCAAAAACATGTGTTTAGCAGCTGTCACTTCTGATGGTCAAAATTTAGGTATATACCTAAATGTTGACTGTCATAAGTTAGCTGTGAGCTGTCAGTCAGCACCAAAGAAGCCATGGGGCTACTGTAAGTCCTGTTGAACTGTAAGCAATTGAATATAGATATAATCACCCCACCAAAGCAAGAATAACAAAAATAATAATCACCTCTATTATAATGCCAGTCTTTTTTATGAAATAAGTAGTGCATGTATTGCTCGTCCTAGCTTATTCCACGATGATATATTCGCCAACACAAAGTAAGGGAAATGAGTGAGCATTATCATGCTCATCAAAGTTTGTGTGTAAAGTCAATGAAATGATTAAATCAATGTCCTTTGAATCTGGTCCTTCCAAGCAGTAAACTTCATGACGATATCGACAGATAACCAAGCATTTAAGTCCAGTTATTCTGCACCCACTGGATGATGTTCATCCTTTCTAGCAACTGTATGAAATCATTAGATGCCTAGTAAAGAATCCAGGTCAGCACCTTAACTCATTGGTACTGGTACCAGGGCATTGCCATTCCTCTTCCATCTCCAAATTTCAGGACATTTCTCATGGCTGAACCACTAAGTATCTGGTGGCACACTCTTAAGCAGTGTTCTCTCATGGCTGTTTCATTTGGTGGGAGAGAAGCAAGCTCGTCTTTTTTATGAGTAGTAGATAGAGCAGAACGATTTACAGATGTCTCCTTGGAAGGTGCACCATAAAAAGTGAGAACCAAACTTTCTTCAACTAGCACAATATTTTTGCATAAAGCTCCCATGTTTTTGAAAGTCTCTGCAACATCTTGTAAATATTACCAATTATTCATTCACTTTAAGCACTTCAATTTCCCCGTTTTGAAAAAGCATGAAGTCGTGGCGGCGCACCCTCCAAATACATCCAAGAAAAGAATAGTGTTCTTTAATCCAGAACGAGTTTGAATGTTAAGCGAAGAGCACATTTTTATTTCCACGTTATTTCTTCCTGGTTGTAGCAAATACATTTTGTGTTCTGTTGGAGCCAAAGTTATCAGCAGAAAGAGTAGGTCAACAGTACAAAAATGGCACTTGATAATTGGAAGACATTTCTGTAGCTGTAGGTATCAACAAATCTTCGCAATCCACAGCCTCCTTGGAAAAGTAGCCATTGTTTTGGAATTTACATAAAAACTGTGCACGGGATAAATAATTATGCTCAAAACTTTTTTTATGGTAAATATTGCTATCTTTTGTATTACCACTTATCTTCAAAGAGTGTACCATCATTGAGATATATGTTAAAAACTGAAAAATTGCACCCTTTTTCAAGATGGCAGCGTTACTAAATACATATCAGGACTTTTAGTTGCTTCTATGTAATGCAAAAATGAACATGTGTATCATGTATGGATCCAATATCTGTTTACTTGTCATTGATTTTTTTTGCTATTATGACTGGGCTATTGGACCCCTTAGAGTTATTTTATGCACCAAATTACAGAACTATCAAGGTTCATTCCACAACATTGTTATTTTTTTCTAATCACAATTGTATATTTCAATTTTACAAAGAAAATGTTTAGGACCTGCGCTGGTAGGCATGCGATAAAAGGTGTGTTGATCTCTCTAGTCTGATTGAACGGTGATGGTGTTTGAATCCTGGTTAGGAGTACTGATATGTTTTTTTACCAAATAGCTTAACATTTTGTCAATGCAACTGCAAGTTTTCTTCATTTAAATTATTCCTCATACCTACCTCACTAGTAGCTGATATATAAACTGCTCGAATAGGTAGCTAAACATAATGCATAAAGAAAAAAGTGATGGAAACCCTAATTTTACCATATATAAATCATTGAACCGCGAGATTGGTAAAGTTTTAATGCATTTAACAAAGTTATTGATACATTTGACGGAAATAGCAAAAGAAATATTCTAAATTTATAACCAGTGATAGTGATAAAGGCACGCTTATTAAAATTTATTTTAAAATTAATAAAAAATGTGAAATAATCTTTTGTCGCCAAGCTTTGAGTTCAAGTAAACTCAAAAAAATATTTTTAGTTGTTTGTATCTAGAATTTAATTACTATTTTCATGTTTATATTAGTAAGTTAGTCCCAGGGTTCTTGAAAGACCTGAAATTTAATGTTTTCTCTGTTCAAGGCATAAAAATGTCTGCTAATTGCTCTGGGCCTTGAAAAGTCCACTGGAACTTCCAGGTTTCAATATTTATTTTTGAATAGGTTGTGAAGAATGGCTGTAAAGACCGTGATTTAAGATGCATAGAGGCAGTAAATATCTAGCGCATTCTTTTTGATCAAGCATTAGTTGTTGTCTCCTATTTAATTTACTCTCTGCTGCTCTTCTCGCTTTGATTTTATTTGTTATCGCATCGTCATCTCAGAGATAGTCGCGCCTATGGGATGGGATCTCTATGGAGGCAAGGGGAGACAAGTGTTAATTTATCTGACAAATGCATTAGCGCTACTGTCTAAATATGATTTTGTTTTCTTTAATTTCCTATATTTAAAAACCCTTCCTTCACCTCTGACAAGACATCTTGTGAATGTGGGGAATGCCAGGCCTCTACCGTGGTTCGGATTCCACGTTAAACTGTAGGTCCTTCATTTCATCTCACAATCACCCAACCATTACACATTAGCGTAAGTGCGTACAACCCGAACGGGTAGTAAGACGCGGTGCTAATAATAATAATATATTTAAAAATCTCAATTCATGTGCATTTGCCATTTTTTTAAGTTGCTTTAAAACTGTCATTTGTAATAATTCCTTTAAGATATTTGAATAACTATCAACCCTTTAAGCACTTATAATTACAGTTTTTCACTAAAATGCTCGCTGATAGCTATTAGTTCATCAAAGTTAGATTACTATTTTATAGTTCTCTGTTCATTAAATTTAGTGTAAAGTTATTATTTTCCGTCTCTTTAAGATTTGGTATGGTTACATTTTTTTTCTATTGGCGTGTTTAGCTTTTGCCAGTATGATAAATAACAATTTTAGTCCTTAAAAATTCCTTGAAACGTCCTTAAATTTATGTATCATGTGTTTGTAAGAATCCTGTAGTCCTTCCCATCACTTGATATAACTTTGGTGTATTCCTTGCAATTTCAGTGACGATACAACTGAATTCTCAGAATAGCATTAAGTTATAAGCCATGGGGAAGTTTAGACTTGTTGGAATAAACATTTGGTTAGTTTACTAAAAAAATGATGTTTGTCTCTTGGAATGATTTAATATCACACTCATCTTGACTAATCCTTCTGGCCTCCGCCCAAACTTTTACAAATATACTATTAACTATAATCAGAAGGTTTAATTACTTTCTGAAAGTTATGTCTATGGTGTTTCCATGGCATTTTGAATTGAATCCTTTGTATTATGCCTAAAATGTTTCCACTCTTTACAATTATAGACTATAAATATTCCTACAGAGTATTTAATACATTCTCTAAAGGTGATCAAATTATAAACTATGTATATTATGTTTCCCACTGGCATTGGTTCCTAGACCCAATATATTGAGCCAAGCAGGCAAATTCATACTTACGTTAATTGCTTTTACATCAACCATAAATTAAGATTTCAACTAAGATTAGTCAGCAACGACACATTGAACCCACCGAGTGTTTAGTTGACAACACTTCACTGAGTCCACCAACTAGCAGAAACACGAGGGGACCAGAACTTCATTCTCCAGTCAGCACTTGGGTCGAGATCATCTCTCCAATATCTAATAACTTTATTTTTTACGGATCTAAATTGATTCTTTGGAAATCTCCATACAATTTTAACATGCCGTCGAAAAATCCTTTCATATTTACGTGACCTCAACTAAAGTCGCCGATCATTTTACCAATTATGATTTAACTTTGAAGGATAATACATTATTTATTTTTAGACCGTTACTTATCTTTTTTCCATTCTATAATCTTGATTAATTCCTAGATTTTCTCCTACTAGTATGCTGGTTGTCTAGATTTTTTCTCCGAATGCTTTTTGACTCAAGATTTTCCCTTGCCATGTATTGATTTACTTGGCTAGGTTTTCTTGTGATCCTAGCAGTCTGTTTCAGCAGTTAGGCTTAATGTTTACATTTAATTTGAAGCATTTTAAAAACTACCATAGCTCTACACATTAATACATTTCAAATATAATAATGTTGAAATTTTTTAAATATATGATCTCAGTTTTTATTGTAAGATCTTACTCAGATCAAACAAAATATTAATGAATCTTGAGTTTCTTTATTTTATTTAATGCCACCTTAAGCCGTCAATTTTCCTTACTTTGTTTTATGTGGGCTCTGACAGCATTTTTTACAAGCAGTATTATGATCGGAATTATACTTTTATAGTCAATTTTTAAGTATGATTTTATTTATTTGAAACTAAATTGTTTAAAATATTTTTTCTTTTATATTAAAAATCACAGTGAGACATTTTGAGGAACCAAAGAAAAATAATGTAAATAATTAAATATCAAAAATTAAGATTGACTTTCTATTGTCGTTTCAATTAGTCTAAGAAATATTGAAAATTGTTGCTGGATTGTTGAGTGTATATATATATATACTATTATTACTTTGAATTATTCAATTTTATGTAAAGAGTGCTGAAACACAAAATGAATTTGGAAATTAAACTAAGTATTTCAAATAGAATTAAACATATCAAATTAGTTTAATAATAATTAAACACATATTACAAGATACATATACCAGGGCCGAAACAAAGGGGTGAGGCAAGGAAGTAGCGAGACAACAAAACCTTCAAACTTTTTGAATGGTCCAAGAACACATGTGTCTTTGCAAATAAATAATAATCAAAGGGCGGGGACAGGGTAAATAGAGGGAAGGAGATGGGTCGAGCTATCAACCCCTTCCCCAATATAAACAGTGGCCAACATAATATTTCTCCCGTTTTAGAATAAACTGTCTTAACATGTTTTATTCAAAACTAAGTACTATTAAAAATAATAATAAAAATCACAAAATTTTCTACTACAAAATAGACAAAATATCCACCCTGAACTACAATCTAATTGATGCCTTTCAATCTAATTATCTTTAAGGGAGTACTTGAGCTCTGGTTGGCTTTCTTATCTCGATTGGGGGATTGTAATGAACACTAACAACTTTATTTGATAGAAATATTAGAACTTGTTACCTTAACATAAACATCCACTCGGATGTACTAAGGGTGGTTTTACACTTAGTACAAATGCGGATAAACTTCCTGCAGAGCCAACCTTCCTTATCCCTAGCACATAGCATAATTAGTACATAACCTGAACAGGTAGTAAGACGCGGTGTAATATATATATATATATATATATATATATATATATATAT